>JAYMTA010002205.1:0-17162 GCA_036897625.1 Pelargonium cotyledonis | reverse complement strand
TCACATGTCTAACATGTGATGAGAGAGACAATTTTTCCATCCAAAATTTAACTGATTCCATAACACTAATCATTACAACACAAATATTAAATTTATTTATATTTTTGAAAGTTAAGAAATCGCAAAACAATATCATTAATGCAACAACTACAAAACTTAAACTATACCCGTAACACTACGCCGTGAAAACATCATTGAGATCATATTGCAAAAATGTTTATTTTATACATACGCAAATATTAATATATATTTAATTTTATATTTTTGAATCAAAAAATAAATTTAACCTATTCAAAATTTATGATTTTTTCATTACAATATATGTACCATACATGACAATTAAAAATGGTATACATGTAATTTTTCATGATATTCCAAAGTTTAGATTTTCTATTTATTTATTTTAAACATAATAGTTTAAATTTATTTCATCTAAACAAACATTGTATTACTATCTTTCTAAGAATCTATATTCTTGAAATCTACGTTCCTGTAAAATGCACATTCCATGATATTTGTGATTCCTCAATTCAAACGATACCTAAATATATAGTTTATTGGTGCTAGATGTAAAGTGCATTAATTTACCGATGTTAGGTGTTTTAAGTCAATAGTTGAGTGGAGCTTTATGTAATTTCCCCAAACAAAAATCATCCATCTGCAATCATAAAACTAGAATTCCGTCGAGCTTTCGACAACCTTAAATGATTGTTTATGGACTTTGTTTGTCCTCAACGGGATTCAGTTCCAAACTCTGATCTTGGATCTCTGGTTGTCTCAGATCATCCGTGTCGGTTTTAGTGAACGGCTCGCCATCCAAGACTTGTGGTCTGTCTCCTCAGTCAGCTAGCATTTTTTGGAAGTCTGTCTACCCAATCTCACTTGGGTTCATTTGACTCGCTAGAAACGACTCTGTTTTCAACAATTCCGAACCATCCCAGCATGTCACAGTCAGGAAGATTCAATGTTATGTGTTCTCCATCCACCATGCTCCAATTGCCCAGAACTCTCCCCACCATTGCTCCATAGATTCCTGGATCCATTCTCCCATTGTAGCTTCCAATCTATGTACTGAGTTGTTGCAGGCCTCTTAATGGGCTTTGTACTTTATTTCATTCTTTATAAATAAAGTACTGCGTGATAATCCAAAAAAATACTATCAAACGTGTAATTTCAGTTCAAAAAATAAACGAAAGAACCGATATAATCCAAACGTTTCTAAAAATTGAGCTCCATCGGGACATTCTGTCAAAACACTGACTGAATTTGTTAAGTCTTGATAATATGGAATTTTTTTAAAAATATTTTTTTAATGAAAACTTAACGGTTCTGTAAGTGATTTTGACGGAATGTCCTCATAAGCTCAGTTTTTGGAATCGTTTGGACTATAATAGCTCTTTTATCTATCTTTTGGACCAAAATGAAACGTTTGATAGTTTAGGAACCAAAATGACACGAACTGAATAGTGACCATTTTTGACCCTTTTCCTTTTTGGTAAGGAGACGAACAACCCAAACCCCTACCTACACAAATATGCCATCTATGATACAAAAGCAAGGACGGACAATTTGGCCTTTGGGTAATAATATGTGATAAAGACACAGACACGGTTCAACTTAAGTAGATTAGAGTTCAGCTAATTAAATTTGTGCTGGGTTGATGTCAAGTGCCTCAACTCATTTAGTTAAACAGAACCGTGTAACAAATTTATTGACCCGCTTATTTTTTTCATAAATTAAATGATTGTTCTTATTTAATTTGTATGTTAGCTGCAGTAAATGAGTAATTAGTTAGGTTTCCAAAACCCAAGGAATTGAAATCGGCCATGTTTCTTGGATATTAATGTCTAAAGGCAGTTCTGTAGGCGCTAAACTAGGCAGTGTGTAGGTGCAAACTAGTTGTGTTTTTCATATAACTCTTATCCAGTTCATCAAGTCCCCTACATTCTTCACTCTTTACTCTTTGAACTAACTATTTGAATTTCAATTCAGACATTCAATAATGAATAGATTAAAAGATTTGACTCATCTCTAATCTCTCCCTGCAAGTGAAATATTTACTTTCCAGAGATTAAAAATGAAGAACATGATCTTCTAAATCCATGACAGACATAGACATATACGTCTGTGTTGAATACAAGTCAAGAATCATATGATTGTTGTGAAGTGCATTAAGAAACTTCAAATCCTTGATACAAATGTAGTGAAAATTGTGTCGTGGATCGAGTTAACTAATTACAATATCAATCTTACAACATTATGACCTCCATGTGGATCCTATAGTGATGAAAATCATTTCCTTGTAAGCTCACACTAATCTTTAAAACTCGATATATCCATAATCCATCAGTCTAATATATAAACAAGAGAAACGCTGAGCTCTATTATCGATATGTGCAACTTATAAACAAGAGAAACACTGACCTCTAGCAGTGTTTGCATCATGAAGATAAACTGGTTTGGTTCCAGCATCCCGCGCTCTTTATGTGACATCTGATTTCATTTAGTAACATATATATCTGTTTGCTTTGGGGGTGTGATTTGTCTCCCTTCCGGAATTCATGAACCACACCATCAAGCTCTATTGAGCTACATCCGGGAGTCTTCTTTATCTTTTTCACTTTCATCGCCTTCCTCAGTTTGTGAGCATCTCTCCATCTATTCGTGGATGAATATATGTTTGACATCAGTACATACGCGCCATCTCCATCAGGTTCTATCTCTACTAGTTTTTTCATCACACTTTCCCCAAGCTCGGCCTTTCCATGAATTTTAATAGCTCCTAGTAACGCACCCCAAACAATGGCATCTGGCTCAATTGGCATGTTCTTTATGAACGCTTCTGCCTCGCTAATCAATCCAGCACGTCCTAGAAGGTCGACCATACAACTATAATGTTCTATTTGAGGTTTCAGTTTGTAAGTCCTTGACATGTCCTCAAAATGTTTCCATCCTTCTTCCACAAGTCCTACGTGACTACACGCAGTAAGGATGCCAAGAAATGTCACTTCATCGGGTTCTATCCCCATTTTATGCATCTCGGAGAAGATCCCCATTGCCTTCTCTGCTTCCCCGTGCATAGCGAACCCAACAATCATTGCAGTGTATGAATAGACATCTTTGCATTTCATGGCTTCAAACACGGTATAAGATTCGTCTATGCATCCACATTTTGCATACATATCCACCAATGCATTCCCCACAAACCCATCAGCCTTGATTCGGTTCCTATCTATATAAGCATGAATCCATTTCCCCGTCTCAAGCATTCCAAGATTAGCACAAGAGTTCAAAACACCGACTATTGTGAATTCATCCGGCTTAACGCCTACTCTTTGCATCTTCCCGAACACGTCCAAAGCTTCCTTGAACTTCCCTTGCTGAGCTAGCCCTGAGATCATAGAATTCCAAGAAACCACATTCTTAACCGGCATCTTTTCGAACACCTCACTAGCAAATTCAGCATCCCCGCATTTCAAATACATATCCACCAAAGCATTCCCAACAAAAACATCACAATTCACCTTTTTCTCTTCCATATAGCCATGAATCTTCCTCCCCAAACTCAAGTCTCCTAGTCTAGCACATGCAGAGAGCACAATCACCAAAGTGACCTCATCTGCCACCAAATTCCCATCCCTCATCTCAAAGAATGCTGCAACACCCTCCCTGGGGTACCCCATCTTGACATGTCCCTGAATAAGCGTAGTCCAAGAGACCAAATCTCTTTGAGGACTTTCGTCGAACAGCTTGCGTGCATACCCCATAAACCCACAAACCGCATACAACCGCAACAGAGTGTTCTTCACGTATACATTCGTAACCAAACCCATCTTTACCAAATACCCATGAACCTCCTCCCCTTCCCTGAGCGCCTGACACTGCGCGCACGCCTTCAGAACGTACGGCAGCGTGTAGCGATCAGGGACGAGGCTCTTCATCAGCATTTCACGGAACAAAACCACTGCTTGTAGAGAAGATGAGAGGGCTCTGATGATGGCATTGTAGGATTGGACGTCCGGATATTCCAACTGAGTTAGGAGAGCGCGAGTGTAGCGGAGGTGTTTGGTGGAGGAAGTGGCGTAGAGTGAGATGATTCTGGCGTACGCGAGCTGTGTCTGGGTGGGTCTTGTCTTGAGGATAAAGGCATGAACTTGCTTGATTTGTTGAATGGATTTGTAGGAGTCGAGCTTGCCGAGAAGAGATGATTCATGGGTAATGATTTGAGGAGGAGCTTGAGTTGAAGAAGATGACAAAGGTGTGGCCTTTAACATTTTCTACTTTCTGTTTATCTTTTTGTTCAGAGATTGAACTTAAAACAGAAGAACGAGAGCTTGAAACAGGCCACGAACCGTGGAAAAATGTATGCTACTTACTTATTTACACTCTGGTTTTAAGCTCTTAGTTCGCACAAGACATTCGGAACCAAAAATTACCAGCAAAGGTTGCTGAATTGCAGAATGATTTATTACCATATGATTGTATTTTCCAAATGTTCTGAAATTATAATTATGAGCTTGTGCACTTAGGAGATCACATAACATATTTTGTGTAAGTAGCTACATTATGTTATGTTTGAAACTATGATTATGAATGCATATTTCCTCAGTCTCAAACCTTGATTGTTTCAGAGGTAAAGGAATCTCCTTCAACCTCCACTTCAAGTTCAAGTTGTTTACTATAACTCTAGAATGTGTTTACTTATGCTGTTTAGCTTTCAGGTAATGAAGCACTTTCTCTGTACCTTACCATTTATATATTTGCAGTTCAATGCCTCCTTTGAACATACATATGTCATATGAGTATCTTTATGCAAACTTAGTTTTATCAGTGTAATTATATATTGAGATTCAGTTTGCTACTGTCGTTATTATATCAGAACTAATTATTCTACAATTATATTAATATCTAGGCTGGGAAGGTTTCACTGTTTTAATCAATATTTGCTGACAAGGTTATAAGCTGTGAACTGTTTCTATATGAAATTGCAAGCTGATAGTGATAGGGGCAATATCTCCTTGTCCTGGGCGTTGGTATTTCAGGTCCATGTAAATCTCTCATTTTCTTCACTTTGTTCCCTTCTGTTTGTTGACTTAGATCAGGATTGAATTATCATATGTATTGTGTTTTCTCCTTCCCTTAATTTGAAGAGAAATGTTTACAACGCATGAAACATGTCTACGATACATGTTTACTCATAATTTCACATGTACATACATATCAGTCTCAACATAGATTTGATCACTCCGGAACAAGGGTTCACTTACCATTTGAATAATTTAGTTATGCGTACATACCATAAACATTTTCTAGATAGGTTAAGTTATAACATGCATGAGGCATAGGGAAAAACCAAGCACTAACCAAATTATGGTTCTGTGGTGAGTTGTTGATGAACTGATTGAATGCAAAAACAAAAGCATAATTTATTACTAGAAGGGACAGCAATACTGCAACTAAGAGTTATTTAAAATTTGTCGTTTAATCTACTCTATTAACATTAGAACAACTAGCTCCACCCCTGCCCTTTTCTTGTAACCCGTTTGTTTTCTTTAGTTTGTCATTCTCTTCACCCCACAGTGCTGCAGGAAGTTGAAAACAAACACGAAAATGAGCTAGCGCCTGGTTTCCCATATTGTCCTCATCCACATCTCCCTATGGAATTTGAGTCCACAAAACTTCCAAAGCCAGTTTCAGTTCATGTGACTGTTTTGGACTAAGTAGCTTGGCCTGATTCTAGCTGGCATATCAGCTGGCATTGGCTGGAAAGGGACAGCAACAAACCTTGCCACGCATTGTTACCAACGCAAGATGATCCCTTTAGGGAACAATGACAGTGCCCTTCCAAATCTTGTTTGAAGAAATCAAGGTTGCATTTCTCCAATAAAACCCCCATGTTAAAAAGGGTACTCTCATCTTCTTGAACCCTGTAGTATCTCATTTTGGATTCTCTGCCTTTGAGAAAACATAGCAATCATGGGCTATGGAGAGGATGAGGAGGCATCATCAGCAAAAGTAGCTGGAGGGTCTTCTCTTTTCAGGTACAATTCACCCATTGTCCAGGTCAGTCTAATAGGTCTGGTATGCTTCTGCTGTCCAGGCATGTTCAATGCCCTCTCAGGCATGGGAGGTGGTGGCCAGGTTGACTCAACTGCTGCTAACAATGCCAACACCGCCCTCTACACTACCTTTGCAGTCTTTGGAGTCCTTGGTGGTGGCATATATAACATCCTAGGCCCTCGTCTCACCCTCTTTGCTGGCTGCTCAACCTATGTCCTTTACGCCGGTTCTTTCTTATACTACAATCACTACAAGACCCAAACTTTTGCCATCATAGCCGGTGCTTTCCTTGGCGTTGGTGCAGGGCTTCTCTGGGCTGCACAAGGTGCCATGATGACCTCCTATCCTACTCGTGCGCGCAAAGGTATCTACATCTCCCTCTTTTGGAGCATCTTCAACATGGGAGGTGTTATTGGTGGCCTCATCCCTTTCATCTTGAACTACAGTCGCAAGGATGCTGAATCAGTTAGTGATGGAACCTATATTGCCTTCATGTCTTTCATGTTTGCTGGTGCCCTTCTCTCCCTTGCTATCCTACCGGCCAGTAAGGTTGTTAGAGACGATGGTACCTTCTGCACCAACATTAAGTACTCCAATGTCACCACTGAGGCAGTGGAGATCTTGAAGCTGTTCGGCAGTTGGAAGATGCTTCTTCTTGTCCCGGCTGCGTGGGCCAGCAACTTCTTCTATACCTACCAGTTCAACAATGTAAACGGGGTGATGTTCAACTTGAGAACCAGAGGGTTTAACAATGTATTCTATTGGGGTGCACAAATGTTGGGATCGGTTGGAATTGGGTACATATTGGACATGAGCTTTGCGAGTAGAAGGACGAGGGGTTTTGTTGGTATTGGAGTTGTTACCTTGTCTGGGACTGCAATTTGGGGTGGTGGCCTGGCTAGCCAGCTGAACTACACAGCTGAGAACCTTCCAGATAGGTTGGATTTCAAAGCCTCAGGAAGTGCTTATGGTGGACCATTTTTTTTGTACTTTTGCTATGGCTTGCTGGATGCCATGTTCCAGAACTTGGTTTATTGGGTAATTGGAACATTAGCTGATGATTCTGAGATCCTTAGCAGGTAACCAAATGATCTTCTCATTGCTTTTCTCATGCATATTTGCTTTGCTTAACTATCAATTTTGTGCCATATTCAGATATGTCGGATTCTACAAAGGAGTGCAGAGTGCTGGGGGTGCTGTCGCCTGGCAAGTTGACTCTCATCATGTTCCTTACCTCAACCAGTTGATTGTAAATTGGTCTCTTACAACAGTGAGCTATCCTCTACTGGCTGTCCTCATCTTTTTGGCTGTCAAGGATCATAACGCGAAACCCGAGAAGGAAGTTGCCGTGGATATCCCGGCTTTTCGGCCTTCAGTACCTGCTGATGAAAGTTGCAATGATTTTGGCAAGTCTATGACTACCTGATGATACCATTTTCTTCATTTTCTGTTCTAATAAAATATTTGCAAGTAGCATATCTTGTTCTTTTGATTGTGTGGTTACTCAATTCAAACAATTGGTTTGATCCATATTTGTAGAACATTCCATTGATTGCATGGTTTGTATATCATATTTATCATATTGTTTTAAGGATAATGGAATGCTACATTATCCTACTCCCATAAGTTGAATGTAATGCTTCTATTCAACCTGTGTATCAACCACATTCCAATGTGTTAAAAATATAAGCAATTTGATGCAAACAGCTTTATAATGAATAATTTCTAGGTTACAACAACTAATTGAAAATGTCTGTCAAATACTGCACTTTTTCTGTAGTTATGTGAACTGAACAATGCAAAATCAACTACATTTATGTAATAACAAGATGAGAATTCTCTATTCTCCATATCACTTTTGTGTGTTTCTCCTCGGTTGCTTGCAAGGAGTACTTGCTATTCTCCTATCCAATAAACTGATGTTCACAAATGATCTCGATAAGGAACAGTTACATATTGCTCATTTTGTAGACTTTTGATGCAGTCATCACTCGAATTCTTGGCCATGTCCATTAGGTTGGTCATCATCATCACCTCCATCTCCTCTACCCTCGTAATTAACCCAAGGAAGCATTGACTCAAACAAGACAGCCAGTGCACTGCGATTCGCAATATCACGTGTGACAGGGCCACCAACATTTGGATTGACAGCTTGAACTCCAATCTCCCCCATCCTCAGGTCAACCACAAATTCTTGCAGATTATCAGGTGGAAGAGGTCGTGGCACTGAATCAGAGAAATCTGAAACAAGCAGATGGCCGTACCTGGAAAACAAGAGAATTGTTGCTATACTTCAGAAATGCACATTAGACTTCACCAATCTATATAACTGACTATGTTCCTGTCATGCAAGGAACAATCTACTTGAGAACAAGATTTAGCTTTGGTTTGAAAATTAGCCCATGCACGAAATCCGCATATTCTAATTTGACATATTTCCCAAGAATCCAACTTAGTATTAAGTGTAAAAAAAGGTTGCACTACCTTCCTCGGTAAAAATAAAAAAGGAAAGTGTGCATTAAAAGAATCAGTTTTTTTTTTTTTTTTTAAGAAAATAGGAATACTTACTCATTCTTCTTAGATGAAAATGCTTCTTTTCTCACACAAGCCCAATCCTTGATTTCACTTCCATCCTGTTCCAGTGTTTCAATAATCAGCAGTGCAGCATCCCGCAGCAATTTTTGAAGATCTGGAAGCCTCCAGACAATATAACTCCTCTCAACATACATATTGATCAGATGATCCAAGGATAGGATCCCTGTTTCATCCAATCGAAAGAAGGAATGTTTGAGAATCTTTGTCCACACCTGATCCTTTAATGGTGTCTTTGGAACTAGTTTTTTAAGCACAGAAGGGTGAAGCAACAAAGCTTGTTTCATAAGATCTGCCGCAGTAGCCTTTGAAGCATCTATTCGCCCATCTTTTTCAGGGATTCTTTCAAGATAGAACCTACTGACAGCTAGGGAGAATGAAAAATTCGGAAACATCCATATCGATGTATCACTGGCATACTCTTCAGAAAACTGTTCTAGCCATGAGTACTCCTCTGCCCTCAAAGCAAAATAGTCGATGCAGAACATAGCTCCCATAGGATCATCAGTGTCCAACGAAAGCAGCAGCTTGCAAACTTCAAGAGCAGATCGATGACAACCCCGTCTATCCATGTTTTTCATATGAGCGAAAAGTGACGTGAACAATGGCTTGTTTGTTTCATGAACAAATTTCAATTGGCAATTACCCTGCAAAGGGGTGAACATAGGATGCCATGCACATTCCAGAGCATATAAACACTTAGCAGTAGAATCTGCTGACATTTGAAGTTCACCAATAACTGTAAAATATTCAGCCATCGTTATGAGTGAGTCCAAGTGATAAGGATGGTGCATTAAAACACTTGCTACGCCATTGAGATTGTGAATAGCTTTTACAGCTTCATATGCCTTCTGAGCTTGAACATAGGAAGAGGAGTGTACATATCTACATGAAATTAACCAAGCCAGAATCAGAGCACAAATAAGAACAATTAACCAAAATGCTATCATGATCCCTATGCATGCACCGATAAACAGCAAATGCAAGGGATATCATCGTGGAAGTCAAAATGACATTAATAGTCTACTCAGCCACCAACCCAAATTATAAATTTACTAGAAAGTTTTGTCTTAATACAAACTCTTCTTGCATATATACATTCTGAAAATGTGGAACTAACAGTTATATACTACCACAAAAGTTCAAACCTACCGGCCACCGCTTAACTATAAGCCAAATGACCCCCATTATATTAAGTCGAGAAGGTTTCAAATAATAACAATAATATCCCCTTACATAACTCGGAGGACCCCTTTTTCTAATGAGAATGTGTAAAACCTTATTTCAGTCTTGTCTGGTGTGGACTGAACTTATAATCATGGAATCCACTCAATTATGACATTATAGATTATAAGCTCATAACTTTAGCTCATTCCCATTTTGGGAGGAACATAAGTACTAATTCTTTGATTTCAATTACTACGAGGAATCTTGAACTAAGAAACAAATTCTAGAAGCTAAACAAAAAAAAGGTATAATGAGCAAGTGCAATAATTGGGTTTGTTGATATACAACCCAGAAGTTTCTTCCCACTAAAATTAGCCATTTATGTGGTACTGCCATGCTATGGTCATTTTTACAGCTCAACGCCTCCATATGGGTGTGATTCAAAAGTGAGAATAGACATTATGGTAATCTTCACAACCAGACAAACTGTAAATCTTGAGAACAAGTGAGGATATTGGATTCAAAAACTCCACTCACTGCCACCTACACATCTGGCTTATCACAATATCAATTGAATGCCACATGCAGAGAAAACATGCCAGGAAAGTTAATATTACAGGGAGTGAAATTGCAGCCCTTTTAAAATCAGGGTGCCCAAACAAGATCCTATGAATCATTCAGACCTTACTGATGAACCATATTTTACTGCTTGATGTCTTACCAGGGTATGCACTTGTTATATTTATATAACATCATGCAAACATTGTCCACAACACTTGTTGAAATACTAGAGCATATAGAGAACCCATCTATTGACTATAATATACAATTATCCAACATAGAATTCAGTATCAAGGACAAATGATGCTACAAAATCTTATGAAAAAAGTAGATAACATCTATGCATCAATGAAAAACAATAGCTGCCATCAATATCAAGCAGTTATTTAACAAGGGTAATATGTACCTGAAGTAGTGTTGTCCATCCTTGGTTTCGAGAAATTCCATTGATAGAGATCCATCCCATCGAGGCCAGTGGTCTGATGGAGTCACAAGAATAGTTTTTCTATGACTGTAGTTACCACGTCTTACCCCACGTATCTGTCTGGAGCTGCCTGTTTGACGGCTGTTCTCAAATGACTTCACGACCTTAGACCCAAATATTCTCCGTAGTTCATTTTCAGCTTTTAAAAATTTGGGATCCACTAGTAGTATGGAGGGTGGAGATTGCTTAACCATTTTTTCGTGAACTTTTCCTTTTGAAGCTTTGCCATTCGCAGGGCCATCTTTTTTACTATAAGTGTCAGAATCCAAAGATAAAGTCTCTAGAATTGCATCCAAGGGTGCTTCAACTTTATCCACACTTTGAAGTGAACTGACCTTGTTCTTCTTCTTTTTCTTCTTCTTTGATTTACTATTAGATGATGAAGCTACATTACTAGTACTTTTCAGCGTAGACCTTTCCTTACTATCAACATTTCCTTTTGAAGTTTCATCAGCAGCTCTTGACTCGCCCCCCTGCAGCTTCTTCATTTAATCAGTTGCAATTTCAAGTAAAAATAACGCATATGCACAACGACTGCATTATTTTAGGTATGAAAACATAGTTGAATACAATAAAAGGAGAGAAGTAACATCAACAAATATCCAGAGTATCATTTCATATATGTCATCTACATAAGAGGAATGTTGCAAGTATATTAGCCTTCTGCAGTTAATGCTCTTGAATTTTGCATAAGAAAATGGTCTTCACTATCCTTTACAAGTATGTGTGCAGAACCCATGGCTAACCATTAACAAACGATCATAGCATACATAGCATCTCATACATGTGCACACAAAAAAAAAAGCATCATAATTCAAAATTGAATTCCAGATTATATGACCATTTCAGTGTTATATTAAACTCTGAGATAAAAATCCCCCATAAAATGTGGATACTCCTATTCTATCCATTTGTAAATGAAATTAACCCCAAAAATTGGACCTAATTCTAGAAACCCTAAATCATATGAAAATTCCTAATCAAATGCTCGTATGATTTGCATAAGAAGGTGGCATGCAGACCTGTGACGATTCGTCGGCGTCATCGTCGCGGTCAAGGCCGTCTTCTTCGTCGCCGTCGTCGAGGAGGTCAAAAGGGTTTATGAAAGGACGATCGTCCGCATCGGGAGACTCAGATTCGTTGAGCTGGTTTTCGCTGTCCTCTTCCAATCCATGGAGCTGTTTCTGCTGTTCCTGCTCTTTCAGCACCTTCTTCAGATAACGAGCCGACATTTTGGTTGTCTTGCTCCAATACTTGTGGGCGTTTTTGTTACAGAGAACAAGAGATCAAAACCCAAATTAGCTTTTAGGCTTGCTGCTCTGTTTCGAGCTCAAACCAGACGCTCACGAAGGCGGTGCGGAGCAGCTACAGGCGATGCGAGTGATAGTGACCAAATATGTTTGGGCTTTGTTCTATGTGTTATTTGGGCTTTTATTTAGTTTTGTTAAAAGTCTCAAGTTTAGGCCCACTTATTGTCCAGCCTAATAACAGCGTACTTTTGTTATTAATTTTCGAAAATCTGAATAAATGAGATATTCTCACCGCATTAAATTCATTTATACGCGGGATCTAACATTTTAATGATGTGTCATAAAAACATATTTAATCTAAACCAAAAACTTATTAGATTAGGATCATTGCTCTATCGTTATATTATTATATATGTGTGCACGCACATTCCTTGTTATAGGCAAGAATGTAATAGAAGAATAATTAAAATTGGTTTTTATTTTAGATAATTGAGTTGTTTTATAATAACAAAGGAATTATAGTAATCATAAAAAAAAATGTAAGGGTGCATAAGGTTTTAAATGATAAGTTGCATAAGTTTGTGAATAATTGTATAAAATATTAAAATATAAAGAGAGAGAAAGTCCCCTAGGGGATGGCGCAATGGTCAACACTTACATCTTCATGTAGAAGGTCGTGGGTTTTAATCTCATTGCATCGGGTGGGGTGGGGTTTATAGAGGAGAGCTACCCCCTATTGTGTAGCTCAACTAGTTAATTTTTTCAAAAAAAGAGAAAAAAAAAATCTAAAAGTGAGGTTACAACTAGAATGGTGAATTTTGATTTTCATGTATCCTAGTTTTTAATTCTCTCTCCAATAGGCTATTTTTCTTAAACATGGATTCAAAAAAGTGAATTTCTTATTACAAAATCGAACAACAAACGATATTTAAATGAAACATTGTTCACCAAATAACGTTAGACTTCCAAGTCCTAGTAACACAGGCTTCGCACACGTGAAGGTCGAGTGTGTTTGTTTGCATTAGACAGTATGGCATGGCACACCAAGGGAAAGGTCTTGGATGTCGGAGTTAGCTCAAGTGTTGGGAGCTAGGCTCCAAGCACTTGTGTTATGCCTGATTTTGGCAAAGTGTCAAAATTGCTAGGAGGTACCAAGCCAAAATACACTTAATTAAGAGCCGCGATTTTGTGGAGTAGTGTTTCCGGTCGCACAAAGTATTTGTATCATCAAACATAGGCCAACATGGACCGTGAAGCTGTCCAAAATCACTCGGAGAGTCAGAAATTATTGAGATAGGACATGACTAGCTTGTGAGACGGTAAGGTCAAAACACGTGGGAAGAGCCTCAGTTCACGCCATAGGTGTGAGCTAGGTCCACGCTACATGCCACTTTTAACCTCTAATTTGGTTGAATGATCAGTTGTTGAAACGGACACATTTTGTCCCACATCGTAAGTTTGTTTTGTCCTCTAAATACTTTATGCGATTTAATATTTTGGAGCACCGATGAGTCAATTAGGCTCGTAATCTAAACTCAGCGGTCTAACTAACTTGCTCAAAACATGTGTCGAGTTCTTAAAGGCAGCAAACATATTTTATGACGTCCTTCAATGTTATCATCGTGGGCATCGAAATCAAAACCTCAAATCATACCGGTTGATTAATGTGATCGGTGGTTTAGATGCATTTCATAATTAGAGTACACATTGATTCATAGCCATGAGTTTATATATATTGCTTGCTTTCTGCGCAGATTGCGGAAGATCGATAAAGTGTAGGAGAAAGGGAGGTGGGGTTTATATGGTCCCTCAGGCTCAGCTTTGGATTTGAATTTATGGAGCTAATCATTAGGCACACCATGTAATCATCATTACGTCCACTAGTTAATGATCATGCATGCCTAATTATTGTGTAGTAGCTAGCTTTGGGTTTGGGTTGGGCTTTTTATATACACACTCATGCATGCAACATTCACCTTTTTACCGTTTCCGCATGCCCACTTATCATAATCAGCTGTCAAAATGCTAATTTACAGTATACAGTCAGAAAAATGATAAATGTTAAAAAAAAATAGTACAAAATGACGTGACAGTTTACGTGACATCTATTTATTTTGTTTTTGTAGTTTTAAATTAATTTTAATGAATAACAACTCGACGTATATGATACTATTACCCTCTTATAATTTTTTTGGCATGAATCGCCTGATTTATTAGACATCTTGCATACGTGGCGCATTATAATCGGGTCAAGTCATCAAAAAAATATTTAATGTGTCATGTTACATCATATTTGTTGACACGTCATTTTGTACGTAGATATATAGCATTGCTCGTACAGTTAACATGATTGTCATCCGCCATCATTTTCATAAAATGAAATGCTAAATATTTTTACAATCATTAATCAATATTTATTGTTGTCTTAATGTCCCAATAACAAAAACATTAGTCTAATGCTAGTGCTACCATTCATATGAAGAAAATATTAAAGAGTAGATCGAGTTTTATCCTCACGTCCGAATCAAATTTTGGAGTGCACACCGATTTGCTGTCTTCAAGAGTTTAGGAGCAAGATCTCAAGTCTCCATCTCCATATTAATCAAGGCCAGCACGAGTCTCTAACTCTTGTCTCTAGAACTATGGAACTAGAACATTTTCAAGAAAATCACTCTAACACGGGGACGTGACGACAAACATACAGTAGTGTGTCGAAGATAGATAGAGTCGTAAGATCGCATATGATCGATAGTATTGGATCTTGGTGAAATTGTTGCTAAGATCCATTTTCAAAATTTTTGTTGGCCACATTGGTTGGTAGCTTTCGGCTACTGTAATCATCTTACCTTTAACCATATGCGAGTAAAACAAATTAAAACAATTGGTGGCCGCTAGCTTGAGAAGCCATAGCCAGCAATCAGCATGCAACACCAAATCATTGGTGGCTCCTTTCCTGCTGCTCCCATCTGTATATAAAAGCAGGTCTCTCATCTCCCTTCAACGACCACACTACGTGCCAATATTGGCAATGACTGCTGCTAACTTCAAAAACGCTGCCATTGCGTTTCTTGTTCCTCTTCCCTCCATCTTCTTCTACCTCTCCTTCCTCCGCAACCAACCTTCCATTCTCACTAATGTCGATTCTCTCTCCTCTCTCTGGACCTGGTGCCACCACCACCCTCTGTTACTGGCCAATGCCTTATTCTTCTTCAACGTCAGTGTCCTCTTCTGGGTCATCGGCAATCTCCAATCCAACCACTGGGTCGGCTCCAATTTCTCTTCTTTTTCGTTGGTTTCAGTTTCTTAATTAATTGTTCCTGCTCATTTACATTGTTGATTTCCGATGCAGATGATTGATTTGTACTGGACGGTGATTCCGGTGATGCTGGCCCATTTCTACGCCACGCACCCTTTGGCTCACTATAACTTGTGGAGATCGAGAATTGTGATTTTGATGACTTGGGTATGGAGTATCAGGCTCAACCAAAGCTACTTCCGCCGTGAAAACTGGCAGTGGGGTGCCCGGGAAGACTGGAGGTTCACTGATATGCGCCGCCAGTACGGCAAGCATTGGGGTTGGGCTTCGTTCTTCTCCATCTACCTCCCTCAGCAGGTACATTCTACTTGCGCTCTCTCGTTTGCACATGTACTGTTCCATGAAATGCCACAATGGGTGGTATTTCAAAATTTTGCTCCTTAATCGGTTTGTTTAATCTTCTTGCAGCTCTTTCTGTTTGGAGTGTGCTTGCCACTTTATGTTGTCCACTCCGTGGACAAGCCATTGGGAATCTTGGATTTTGTTGCTATTGCCATTTGTAGCTGCGGCATTGTGGTAGCTTACTATGCAGACACTCAACTTCATGACTTTGTTAGCAGAAATAATGGTAGAAAAGAACTCGGAGAGCCATTGGTGCCTACTCTCGAGCAGGGGCTGTGGCGATACTCCCGCCATCCTAACTACTTCGGGGAGCAGCTATGGTGGTGGGGACTAGTTGTGTTTGCTTGGAACCTGGGACAAGGATGGACCTTTGTTGGATCACTTATCAATAGCATGTGCTTAGCTTATGTGACATTGCTGGTGGAAGAGAGGATGGTGAAGCAAGACTACAGAGCTGAAGCATACAGGCAATATCAGAAGACGACATCGGTTTGGATACCTTGGTTCAGGTCATCCCCATCAGGAGGAAAAGATAAGAACACTTGATCTTGATACTTCTCTGATCAGTGCTGTATGTGCTGCTATTTGGAAGTGATTTTATCTGTGCTTGTTTCAAGTATCTTTGCTTCTCTTTTAGGAAGTCTGTAATTATCATTGGAAAAAAAATGTGTTAGTATCAGTTATAGTTGTTTTGATGCAAACCAAGTTCTAGAAGTGTTGTTTATGACCAATGAATGTGAAAAATTTAGCTGCATATAGATGCTATAGTTATTATCCTCACAACAGAATTGCTGAGGTTGTGAATGTTTTATGGGTAAAATGCATCTAGGCCCATTGTACTTACCGGTTTTTTTGGATTTGCCCCCTAATTAGTGTTTTGCATAGTTTTAGAATTTAAGCTTTTCATTTTTTTGAAAAAATTCTAAATGACATGTGATAACCGGTAAGTTACCGCCACGTCATCAAAAATGCCATGTCAATCTGTCACGTCATAAAAAGGCCACGTCATCAAGCCACGTTAGCGAACTCTTGCCACATCATCATCTTCTTCTCCATCTTCTTCAAACAAAAAAAATGGCCATCTTCTTCTTCTTCTTCTCCATTTTCTTCAAACAAAAAAATCAACTATTTCAAAGTAAATTTACACAGCTTCAAACCAAATCAACACAATCAAATATAACACAAAGCACAAATTAGACTTGCCAACAAAAATTGAACACAAAATCAGCCCTAAAACCCTCAAATCAACCCCAAAAATCAAATCTTTCAAACCCTAAAAACAAAACAATGAAAACTAAGAGCAGGTTGTGTAGAATATGTATGGACATTTCAATTTAGCAAGCAACATGAAAAGTAAGTAGCAAAGACAGAAAAAGAACCAGTGGGTTAG
>JAYMTA010002204.1:0-17176 GCA_036897625.1 Pelargonium cotyledonis | reverse complement strand
TGCATTTACATTTACATAAAATAAATTTTATGTACAAAATCAAAACTATTAAGTTATTTACTTCCAAAAAAATTACCAAATTGTTTTTCACAAATTTCACATATTATTATGTAATTTTCTTATACAAATTTCTTGTGCATCGTACGGGCTTCTCACCTACTATTAAATAATTACTGATATTTCATTTTTTTCTGTTGACATAGTGGGTCATATACTAATCACGAGTAATTTATTACAACTTGACGTCATGTTAACAAAATAACTATTTACTATATTTTAAATTTAACGTCTAATAACTTAATTTAAAATCAACAACAATACCTTTTTTTTTTTTTTATAAAGTACTAGATTTATTAATCTGTTAAATAGGACCAACTTTTACAAAATTTATTCTTTCCTACATACGCTAAATTGTTGGCTCCCAACACAAGTCGTCGGGTAGCCCATTTACAAAAAACAAAAGTGAAATTCTTGATTAGCGCCTTTGCTTCCTCTCCGCTGGTCCAGGCCTCGACATTGCTAAAACGCTGACGAGTAGCAGCTCTCTTCCTCGCGCCGTTGCTAAAACATTGTTGTCCATCTCCTTTCTTCTTTTGCTTCGGTCATGACCTCCTGGCTCAGATGCAGCTCTCTTCCTTACGCCGTAGAAGAGTTGACCAACATGAGACTCCCAACTAGCCCAGGTTGGGAAGGACGGAGTGGACTCAGCTTTAAAGGAGTTTTTCTTTTGCACCTCCCAACTTATCTTCCTTTGGAGGTATTGGTTGAATTCTTCCATATGCTCCTCCACCGATCCTTCCTTACAATTCCGCTCATGCACAAAAACTACTCCTCCCCCAGCACTGATCCATCCCTAATTATCTTCGCCAAGTTAACAGTGCTATCTGCAGGAGCCACAAATTCTCCTTCGTCAATGGGCTGTGACTTTTTGTTGGTTTTGGATCTGTGTAAGCCCATGGGCTCAGTCCATGTCTGGCCCGTAAGTCCAAAATTGTCAGTGTAAATTACTAGAATTTGCTCTTAAACACACAGTTCAAAATTCACGTTTAGTGAATGCGTTTGTGTAGAAGAGTTTTGTGTACAAAAGCACACATGTGTCCTGTTTTGCCAGAAACACACACAACGTGCAAATTCCAGAAGCAAAATAGAATTACAGTGGTGGACATTAATTTAAATCACTTTACATTACTAATGAACATGACTAATGGTCAATAGTACAACTTATTAGATCGGCTAATCTCGTGTTTATATATGTTTTATGCAAGCAAATGCACACATCATGTGTTGCATATGTCAACAACGACAATCACACTTGAATTGTGAGTGTATACTATACAAGAAAAAACAATACCAGTTATACCATTATGAGGTAAGACTTAACTAAACTAACAAAACGATGCTACCACACAATTCAACACCCATACTCGTCTTAATAAAATTAATCATGTGTACAGTTGATTATGTCTCAATAGTATACTTGATTAATGATTTCTCAAATTAAACTTCATATATGATTCTAAATTTTAATAAACTTAAATTCCACAAATTTGAATTAATGCATCAGGTCCATCCTTCGTTAAAAATAAAATAAAAATAAAACCCCACTAGATTTACTAGACTCAATCCAAACTTAAGCTTAAACCTCAAATTATCACATGTAACATTGATATCTAAAAACTATATATTTTAAATAAATAAAAACTAACTTTTAAACCAAAAAAATAATTAAAATATACATATGATTGTAAAAGAAAAAAAATATATGTTAAAAAAAGAGCGAGCCGCCTCCCTCTCTAACTCTAGGGTTGCTGCATCCCTTCTCCTCTAGAGTCTCGCTTTCATTTGCCGCCCGCCTCTGGCGGTTCTGCCGCCGGAACTTCGTCTTGAGTATTGTTAGAAGACGCTGGAATCAAGCCACGCGCCGTCTTCGGTTCAGATCTGGGTGGTACTGGTAGCCTTTTAGTTTCTTAGTTTTGTTTCTTTAGTTATTTGTCTTTGCTTGTTGAAAGTTGTCTGTTACGTAGTTATTCGGTAGTTGCGTTTTTGTTTTAATAGTTTAGGTATGTCTCCCCTTGCTGAGGAAGGACTGCCGGATCTCATGTCCGAGTAGGACACGGGTCCCCGATTATATTGGCAAGCTTAGGTCTTGGTAGGACTTGAATGTATATCCAATATTGGTTTAGTTTTGGTTCCCCTCTTATGGGCATTTTAGATCAGTGATATAGGGAGTCGATTCTATCGAGTTTCTATTTCTTTCCCTGGACTCGAAGTTTCATCATCCAGATTTTGAGCTTTCCACTTCTTTTCGTCACTGTTTCTAGAAACAGTAGTTGGTTTGGTTATTATATGAGAGAGTAATCTCTCTCTTTCGGGATCCTCATTTCGCTCTGTCCTGATTGTTTTGCGTCTTATTTGCGGCCAAGCTTTTTTGCCTTCTGCTCCATTAACTTTCTCTTCGGCTATCACTCCGTACGCTTTCTCAAACCCTCTCTATCTCTTTTCCTCATTTTGCTATGTTCTCACTTTCCTGCACTCTACGGCAAAGATGAAACGAACCCATTTGAAAATTATCGATATTGATGAACTTTTGTTGATTGGGTCTCATGGGTTTATAATTTTTTTTAGGGTTTATGATTTATTTTCTTCATTGGACAGAAACCCATTTGGATTACCTGATTTGGGATTGCGTAAATGTTTTGTTCTTTTATGTGCATTGGTTAACAACCTGCTATTTTTCGTACAGGTTTTGTGCGTTTGATCACTGAGTGTGGACATAACTTGTGTTTTTAGTTGTATGGAGTTTTTGATCCGTTTTGGTTTGTTCTGTGCTGTTACTGGTACTAATCGCTATGATTGCTTTTAAACCCATTTCTGATGATGTTGATACTGTATGATTGAGTGGAAGCTTATGACCTTGATTAAGGAGTTAAAGGGATACGTGTGTTGTGATTGCTTAGTCACGAAGAATGTTCTACGTCTTAAGCTTTAATTTAGCTATGAAATATGGAGTCCATTTTGGAAATTGTCTTTCATGTTCGAATGTGAAAATCTCCTTCAAGTAACAAGACAATGATTATTTTATCTTGAATTTTCACTCTGGTTATACACATGCCGGATGTTTGATGTATTTTGAACCTTTGATCAGCATCTACAGTACCTGAGTTTGTGGTTTGTTCTGTCACTGGCATTGTGGTTGCTATGGTTGTTGTAAACCCATGTCTGTTTCTGTTCAAATCGTTTGTTGCTGAAAGCTTATGCTTATGGCCTTTTGGTTACGAATTAGCATTAAGGTTTATGATTCCTTATCATGAGGATTGTCTTAATTAAGTTCTTAACTTGGAGCCAATTGTATGGTTTCCCTTGCTGCCAACATTTCATCCCATTTCAAATCACACCCCTTTCTGTCTCAAGTGTTTGGTTTGAAACCTCCTTGATTGAGCATGACATTGTGTTAGTATCATCTGAATCCATTTAGCAAGCTTGCTATTTCATGGTGTCCAAGATTCTGAGCTTTGAGAAAGTTGTTTGATCTAAAATGCTTTTATAAACCATCCTAGTTTTGTTAAATTTTTGTTGTCCATACTAATTGTAATTTGGTTTGCCCTAGTTGTTGCACAATGCTAAACATGCAGCTCTTTCTGGATTATGATAGTTGCATTGTATGTAGATCTCAGGATGGGAGCAGGGAGGAAAACACAGACCGTCATACTTAATGGAACTGGACCTCCTGCTTCAAATCCAGTTTCTGGCTACACATATGCAAGGAACTTGAGGAAAAATGACCTTGGCGGTGTCATTTTTGGTTGCAAGAACACTACAATCAAAGAATGCCTCTTCAAACAACTCTTTGGTTTGTAGTCTACACTATCTAGTTGCCTGTTTAGGCAATTTAATTAGTTTTTTCATGTCATTTTATGCTTTCTTTTTAGTAGTGCGATCTCAGTTTGGTATTGGAAAACAGAAGGAAATGTGTAAAGCATAGATAAATCCAATGACAGGAGAAGCTGTTATTTTATTTGCATTCTCTATACTCTTAACAGGTTTACCTGGTCTACATTTCTCATATGTGAAGAACATAGAGCCTGGCTTGCCACTGTTTCTCTTCAACTACAGCGACCGGAAACTTCATGGCATCTTCGAGGCTGCTAGCATTGGACAAATGAATATTAATCCCTATGGGTGGACCACTGATGGGAAAGAGAGAACACAATATCCTGCTCAGGTATTGCATACAAGTTTTATTGAATATGATGTAATTGTTTAAGTTGTATGAGTATGTTGATACATGCTATTTTCTGGTTTAGAGAAGGTTTAATTCAAACATTTGAGATTTTGCCATTTCCTTTCTACTCTCAGGTTCAAATCCGAATTAGGCTGCAGTGCCAACCACTTCCTGAAGATCAATTTAGATCAATAATAATAGACAACTACTACAATAAAAACCATTTCTGGTTTGAGCTAGATCATGCTCAAACAAGCAAGTTGATGTCCCTACTAGCATCTTTAGCTGTAGCTCCTAGTGCCTGTGTACCACAAAGTACAGTAAAGCGGAGAACCATTTTCCGAGCCTTGCCCTCTTCTGATGCTAGAGAGGAAGATGATGGGACCAGGGCACTTGGTTTTGAGAGTGAAAATTCCAGCCACTCAAGTAGAAAATCAGATTCTACAGAGGGTTCAACTTGGCTAGATGGAGACAAGAAATCATTGGAAGCTAACTTGGATGTAAATGTTGCACAACAACAGGAGAAGGACCTTATATACATGAAACTGAAAGAATTGTCTCTTAACCGCGAACATCAAGAATTTCCTGTGTTGGGTTATGTACAAAATACTATTGTTGGGAATGGTAAGAACCACAAACGTCAAGAATTTCCTGTGCTGGGTTATGTACAAGATACTACTGTTGGGAATGATAAGAACTTGGTGGATAATGGTTCTGTAGGGGCTCAATATAGTGTTCAAGAGAAGAATGAAGAGAGTCTAAAGTCCTTGTCGGATAATCAAGAGTCCATCATAGCTCAGGTATAGTTCTTTGTGTCATTAGCTCCCTACTTTTGGTTTATTTGTATAAGAATTGGTTATAATTATGAGTTATGACTATGTCTATTCACATACTTTTATGTAGTTGGTTAAAGAGATGGAGGAGCTTAAAGCTTTTAAGGCAGAACAGACTCAGAAGGTGGCTAATTTGGAGCAGAAGCTGGTACTACATTTCATACTGCTTCTACCATTTTCAGTTCTTTTATCCATAAATCCTGTACTGATGTTCAAGAAGTCAAAGTTGTTCCCTGGGTTGAGCAAAACCATTACAAAAGGAGCCATTTATGAAACCAGAGTTATCAAATGAGTTAATGTTCTGAGTTCAATTTCAAGGCCACTAAAAGTTGCTATTGTTGGTTTCACTGAAATCGACCTTAGGTGCAAGTATCATTACAATGATGATCATTCAACATAGAGTTTATATTAAACAACGCACCCTAAACTCTTATGTTTTGTTTCTGGCATCCTTAATGCATTGGGATCTGAAAGCAGTCCTTGCAAAACTGACAGTGTCAGAAAGTTATCGAATGGGGTGTTTCAATTATTTGTTCAGGATATTTCAAACAACTGTTGTTATGGAGATGATCTATTAATAATTCTGTGGTAGAAAAATATGTACTTGAGAATCAATGATGTATTTTTTCGTTGAATGTATTGTTTTACTGAAAATACAGAACTAGAATAACAAAGTAAGCATAGTTCTTATTCTAGGTTAAATAAGGTTAAGAAATGTTGAAGTGTTGATGATAGATGAGGAGCTGAAATCTTGAAGATATGACATAAGGTAGAAATCATAGGTAGAACTAGAATCTAGATCTAATCAAGCCTCAATTTTAATGAGATGACTCACCTATCTCCCTGGTATCATAAAATTTTGCTGCACTGGTAAAATAATTTGCTATCCGTTTCTTCCCCCCCTCTAATTCTATGCTTGAATAGGCCAGACTTAGGGTATATTTCGTATGGGACATAAGCTTAAGGTTTCCTTAACAACTTTTTAGAACAATAATTCCTAGAAAAATGTTTATTGAAAATGGTGCACATATACATTTGTGTGTATTATTTGATTGTGCAGTTTATGGTTTGGATTATAATGATAGTAGTGCTAATTTTTCATCTTGTCATTACAGGCTGAGGCAGAAATAGAAATTCGGCAGTTAAAAGATCGTTGTGTGATGGGTGAACCTGCTTCTAACCCTCCAGTGCATGTTGATAATATGTTGACTGAGTCATCCAATGAGCTGCAACTGGATCCCACCGAGTCGATATTCTTAGTGGGAGGGTATGATGGTGAATCGTGGTCGTCTGCTCTGGATTCATATTTTCCTTCTCAAGATGTGATAAAATCTTTCACGCGAATGAATTCTGTGCGGTCATTTGCATCAGTTACACAGTTGAATGGTGAGCTTTATGTATTTGGTGGAGGAGATGGTTATACATGCTTCAATACAGGTATTAGTTCTCTCAGTGTTTGTG
This sequence comes from Pelargonium cotyledonis, assembly GCA_036897625.1. Classification (NCBI taxonomy): domain Eukaryota; kingdom Viridiplantae; phylum Streptophyta; class Magnoliopsida; order Geraniales; family Geraniaceae; genus Pelargonium; species Pelargonium cotyledonis. Next base: position 10,660 of record JAYMTA010002204.1, on the reverse strand, counting down.
AAATAAAAATTTCTTTTGACCAAATTCAACTGATCGCTAACTTTTATCAACTTCATAGTAGAATCATACAGACCAAGTACAGATCAGTGGACCTTATGCCCATCCTTAAAAGAGAAAAAAGGAAGCTTAGCTGCAGCTACTGTTAATGACAAATTATTTGCTATTGGTGGTGGGAATGGGGTTGATTGCTTTGCAGATGTTGAAATGCTTGATTCAGACATCGGGAGTTGGATTTCCACGCGATCAATGCTACAAAAGGTGAAGTACATTGTACAGTTTACTAGCGCTATATTATTTGACTTTGCTCATGATGTTAGTTCCTGGCATAATGATATCCAATTTAAATTTACTCTCGAGGAGACGGGTATTTGTGATTTGAAGACCACAGAGGGGCCAATGTTAATATTTTTCTTGTTTTGTATTTTAAACAAGAAGGCCTGTGAGGTTCCCCTTCTCAATACCTTGGCTATAAAGACATAAGGCTCAGTAAGAGAAAATTTAAGAATTGATTTCTAAAATATCGGATTTCCTTTTAGCTGAATAATTTGAGAGAAATTTCATATGAGAGGTTAGATGACATGATGATCCTAGAACTATCATTCTTCACTCTTTAGATCTTGTCTTGACCTGATTGATTAGAAAGTTCATTTACCTTTTTTGTCCATTCTGTTTGAGCTTTATATGTCGTTTACCTCATTGAGTTATGCTATTAATCTTGCACAAGTTGATTAATACATATGCCATGTATGTGTCTCATTTGTTTTTCAGCGTTTTGCTCTTGCTGCTGCTGAACTTAATGGTGCAATTTATGCTACTGGTGGATTTGACGGGAACGATTATCTTAAGTAAGATACCTTGCCACTTTGTTCTGTAGATCCTTGTGCACAGATACAGATAATGATATGATATGCATAAGTTTACAGTATATATCTGCATATATATTGTATGCACATATTCATATACACATAATTAAAGTTAGTATTTGCTTAAAGTTTGTGGGAGAATTTCTGCAAAAAACTAGCAAATTGCTATGAGTGTGTTAACCTTACTACCAATCTAACAGGATTTCTTACAACCGGTAGACTTTTGAGTGCCCTGTTTGTAACTTGTAAATCTCAACACTGATGTGGGGATAGGGCAAACTGTGCCTTTCAGATTAGCAGCTTTAGAGACTTGTAGTTGGATAATTGGATGAGACATTATGAAAAGTGACCTGCATATCGAAAATATGTTTCTCCGTAGCTGACATTATTTTTTCACAGCTCTGCTGAAAGATTTGATCCCAGGGAACATTCGTGGGCCAAAATTGCATGCATGAACTCAAAGAGGGGCTGTCATTCATTGGTAGTTTTGAATGAAAAATTGTAAGTTCATTTATATTGTTTTTATAAGCTACTCTACACAAATTATGTCATGTGCTTAAATAGATATTACATACTCCAATTGCTAATATATTTTAACTGGCCTCGAGACCTTGGCTTTGCCTAGGAAACAAAATACTAATCTGCTTTATGAATGAACTATTTGCTTTTATCTTTTCGCATCTTGTTACTGTTTTTTTGAAGGTGAATGCTTTGAATTTGTTTACTGTGCCTCGGCGCCAAGTTCATGATGTTGTCATTGGAAAATTTTGATTTGTAGATATGCAGTGGCTGGTTTTGATGGGAATATGATGGTGCCAAGCATTGAAGTATTTGATCCACGACTTGGAACATGGGTGAATGGTGAGTCCATGAACCTGGCAAGGGGATATTCAGCTGCTGCCGTCTTGAAGGAGTCTATATATATAATTGGAGGGGTGAAGATAGGCGACACAATTATAGACACGGTATGATATTTTTTAACCTCTCGTAGTTGCATTTAGTGGGATTCTTCAGTCGTAACAATGTCTTTACACCCCCAATAAACGTACATAATGACAGGTCGAATGCTACAAGGAAGGAGAGGGTTGGAAAGAAATCAACTCCAAGTCTATTGGGAAAAGGTGCTTTTTATCAGCCATTGTGTTGTAAAATGGCCTTTAGTTCATATTGTGTATACAAAGGTTATGATCATTAGGAAAATATAACTTCATTTCTATCTTTTGATGTTATGATCAAATCTATCTTTTGCTAATCAATTTGGTGGCCTTTTGTTGGCTCCTTCTCTTCATTCTGTTCCAAAGCTAAAGGCAATGATACTTATTTTAACTAGTGGCATAAACTTATGCAATTTACAATGCTTAGTCCTCTACAATCCTTGGGTAAAATATGATTGTATAAAATTTTCAATTCAAATTTAGTTTAACTGAGTAACAATGTTTGCTTAAGTTTTTATAACTACTGTTACTACTACAACATTATACAAGCCACTGTGATATACAAATGAAAATAATGAATATGGGCCAAATTGCCAAACATTCTTCTTTTTGGCTTCAGCTATGCCAAGGCAACTAGGAAATGACATCTCGTAGTATTGCGGGACTAACAGTTGGGCAAAGTGCGACACACCCTATTTGGATGAATGAATCGATCTCCATGGATAAGAACATATTTCTTCTCTTAACCTTCTACACGTAAAAGAACAGACTTAGCAAAAGGGCAATTGCAAAATAGCAGCCTCGAACATATTGAGTACTGAGATGAACATACCTTCAAGGGAGTCAACCAGTAATTGATCACAAACTTCCGAGACAGTTGTTTCTCAGATATAACTTGGACAAGACAGATCTTCGAGAGTGTTGCAATTACAAGAGATTCTTACAGCAGCAGAGAAGAGGGGCATAATCAGCTGGTTCCCGCACAATCGACTTAACAGATGACATGCCAGTTTTGTAGATTGGATTCTTAGTAGCATGTGCATCTTGTGCAATGATCAGTGGATGTATTTTCCCACTTGTGTCAGAAATTTCAGGAACACCCTACATTTGAATAACCATGGATAGATAAACCTCTTTTCCCGGGCAAAGGTAAGTTAGCTCGTGTTTGGGTCCCCCGTATCCTTTCACCATATCAACATCCTCAAACAAACACTCCATACCTATACAAGCCCTCAACGAGAAATATGCTACTTTTGGGGTTCTGTAAAATGGTGCAGTATATGTGAAATTTCTAATCTCACCATTGCATTCAAATAGGTTAAAGTCCAGAAAGACAAATTGAGTACACTCATCTTCTAAAGTTAACCTTAGCCACAATCTATTGTCACTCGGTACATTATCCAAAGTTATCTCAAATGGTATGCCAACAGGAAGTCCCGGAACAAAAGGAAGAGGGTTCTCAAAGTTGTTGCCAGGAATGTTCAACTTTGCATTTATGTACTTGAGTGTTCCACCAAACATAAACTGCTTAAGGGAGAAGAAATCAAGTGCCTTCTTAAACAATAATGGATTGAAGGACATACCGCCAACAGATGTGCCGAACTCATGAAATAATTTCTCTACTTCAATTACAAAGTTGGAAGGTTCAGTAGATCCTTCTTTGCACAAAAATTCTATACGCGACATTGTAGCAGACAGTTTTCTCAAAGTAGTAGCATGACAACAGATTTCAATTTTAGATAACCTAAACACACAAGAGACAAGCACAAGTTCCAAAATATAGAACACCTCTTGTTCAGAAAATCCTAAGAATCTATATCTCATTTCCCTAAGCCTTCTATCTAGTTTTCCCAATAAAAGGATCAATTCCCCCTTCCCGAAAAAGAGTTTTCTTGCAGGCAAATACTGATCCCATACCTGAACGAGTAGTTTCATTACCCGTATATATTGAGACGTATATGCTAATACCCACACACAACCAGGTGAGCTGGTTTTATAGGTTGCCAATTCTTCCTTGCACATCCTACATGATGACCAAAGGAAAACAGCAGTTAATATATCTAGGAGGGACAAGTACAACAGTTAACTATGCTACCCAAAAATGTATTTTGTATTCAGCATTCCTACACCTATTAGACAAGACAGATCCATATTCTAGACCAAGAACCATAAGATAATTGAGTAGAAATGAATATTTCTTTCGTAGCAAATACAGATTCAATCCCATACATAGTCATGTAAGAAGTTAGGTAACCAAAAATCAGTAACCATCTCACCTCAATGTTCTCAGTATTTCACGAGTGCATCCTGATTGCATCAGTGGCCATATATCTTTGACCTTTGCAAGGATAACATTCATAGACTTAATAACTTCATTGTGCATCTCCATATGGCTTTCTACAAGTGAAGTGTCTGCCACTCTAGGATCCCACAATATCAGACTATTGCTCTCAGAGATCACATTATTAATTTGCTTTGCTAGCAAATCATCAGAACTAGTAACACAGTCAGCAAATTTTGTAGTATCACCTTTGACTATGGATGAGGATGCCTCTTCCTGGTTAAACTCTGTGGTAGAATCACCCGTATATCTACTGCACTGGGACAGGTAAGCCAAAAGAGTAGATTGATCCATAACATCACTTAAGGCACAAGAGATTCTCCCAAGCAGTGTAACAGCATAAGAAAATATTATGGGTGGAACACTTGAAACATGCTGCTGACAAGAGAGAGGAACTGAGATGGCTAACACTAGCAATGCAGCTACTCTCACACTATCAAAGCCCATTTTGCCTTCAGAAGCTGATTCTATCTGAAGAATCAAAAGGTACGGAAAATCTTATGTACTATAAAACCAACAACTGTATGAATGACTGCTACATGCAAAACAACAATTAAGATTCAAGAATTTCTTAATTTCCTATAAAAATTTAATTAGTAAATATATCACGGACCCAAGATTAATTGTAAATACAAAGGAGTTGGAAGAAGAAGAACCATGCTTTACCTCTTGCAGAACCCTATTGATGGTACTGCCAGCAAATTTTCCGTGATTTTGACCGACGTGGAACAAAACAGAGAATACATCAGCTTCATCCTGGAATAAATCATTTGAATTTTGTTAAAAGAATACTATCAGACGAATGAACAACCAAGTTGATAAAATAACTGATTGGTACGTACAATGAAGCAGATATTATACAGAGATCAGAATGTCCGGTGAGGAGATCCAATCATTAACACATCAACAGAGACGGAAGTCAATAAAATAGAGGCACAGAAGGAAGTTGAACTCCATTTAACTGTAACAGAAGCCATTTTGAAACTACAATAAACAACACTACACCTGCGGATATATCTCCAAATCTTCCAGAAGGCTATCAATAGATAATTTAAACAACTTCAAATCAAGTCGCTTCACCAACTTGAGTGTTTTTCGTGCAGCAGCTCTTATTGAAGAATTTTTGTCCACAATGGCACCAAGAAACTGCAAAACCAAAGTATAGTTACAGAAAACTACATATTAACGGTAGTGAAGGCCGAAGGGGGTGGTTGTGATTTTGTAAACAATACAACAAGTGAAAGCTTAAAAGGTTGATATACAGTGTATTATTAGAGAAGGATCATATACTTACCATGTGCATGTGAACTTCCTGCACCTGCAGCTGGTCAGAAGCTGCCATACAACACATAGTTTCCAAAGCTTGTAAACGAACCGGCACTGAATCATCATTCAGAACATCCATCAACAAGTTTAGCACCTTGCCAGCAAACTCATCAGACAAACTGGTGAGCTTACTCAAAGAATAACAGGCAGACTTCCGTACCTTCAAGTTAAGCACATAGAGCAGTACAATTAAAGCAAAACTAAATGATGAACAAGTATTCAAATGGGTTATAATGCTCATAATGATATCAAAACATGCATCAATAAATACTTCTAAAAAGATGCATTACAACATGCTTGAGCACTTGACCTTTCGAACAGAGGCCCTGCCCAAACCTGTGTACATTGAAACATCAAAGCAGGTTGGCGCCATTTTCTCGCGAAAAAAACAAACAGAGCATAGCTATAAATGCATTTCTTATAGAGGGCAAGAAAAGAAACTCTTGTATTGGAAATGAACCATAACTCTAGGGAATGAAAAGATTATAGTCAGACAATGTGATTCATGACACGTATCTCATAACAATCATCCTCAAGCCCATGCACAAAAGCTCCAGCTGCGCATGATGCTGATATTTCAAACTGTTTTTCAGCGCACTGATAAAGCAATTTCTTTTCTTTTGTCGTCCCTTGGACCTTCTTAGATAGGGTTTGCAATAGAACATACTCAGACACCATTTGTATCCTCCCAAGGGCATCAAAAGCTTTCACTCTGACTTCCATACTCATATCTCTCACCATAGAGCAGAGCTGCAAGTATGCTCAATGTAACATAAATCTGGGTAAGAGATCTATTTAAATTTGAAAGCTTAAACACTCTGAGGAACAATACTTACACTCTGAGACAAGATAACAAGCATAATCTATTCAATTCCACAAGCATTACTAAGGCACCCGACTAGGAACATCTATGTTAACTTATTGTGCAGAAAAGATGACCCGTCATAGTACCTTTCAGACAATCACAATGCCAGTATCTACTAGTTAAGGAAAATACTGAACAAGCAAAACGAGCATAGAAGTAATACTCGAGAGTTAGATCATTCTTTTGCACAGGTCAGTTACATAAACTAGTCTATTAAGCTTAGCTTCTACATTGAAGGTACAACTATAAGTCCATAACCAAATGACAAGCAATTGCACAACCAATTGGCAATTGAAGATATACCTGCACAAAGACTGCATCTGACCACTCTGTTTGATATGTGTCAAGCTTCAATGCTACCGGCATTCGACCCCATTCACAGACCGCCATAACAGCAGCTGACCTTACACAATCCTCCATGTCTCGTAGTAGCTCGACGGCGCGAAAATAGCACCCCTCGATCACTTCAGGGTCATCGAAAACGCCAGAGTTGCACAAACCAACGAATCCATCTAATGCAGCTTTCCTCACGTATGGATACGGATCCTTCGTGAAACCAAAGAACACAGTGAACAACAGAGAAGGACGGACGCGAAACCTCTCGGCGCTCTGGAGAAGCCATAACCGAACGGACAGGGTTGGAGCGAAGCAGAGCGAGACGATGAACCGGTCGTCGAGATCGTCCATAGCGGAACTCAAGGATTGATCATGCTCCGAGATTGAGGCGAGCAAATCGAGCGACTCGGCTGCAAGGCGGGTTGAGTCGGAAGAGAGGAGGAAGTTGGAGCGGACAGAGTCGAAGATGCGAGAGGAGAGGTCGGGATGGAGGAGCGGGTCGGGACAGGGTTGGAGAGAGTGAGTTAGGGTTTCGAAGATAGAGGAGACGGTGAATTTTGGGGTGGAAGGGTTTGCGATGAGAGACCTCATAGAAGCTAAGGTTTGGAGGTTGAGAGCTTCATCGCTGCTACTGTTTGCTCTGCAACTATCGATGGTTTGGAACGATGACCCGCGCCACCACAGTTTAAAACGCACCGTTTAAGCAACTAATAAATTTTGTCATCTTGGGCTTGGATACTGGAGGCCCAACCCATGAATGTATCTGATTGGCAGCAAATTAAAAGTTGAAAGCCAAGAAAGTCAAAACACATTTTTTGAGTAATATTTTTGAAAAAGAGCATATTAGTTATTGATTAAATATATCAATCTTAATTTCAAAATGATTTATCAATAAACACCCACTTAAGTGTGATAATCTATTAAGCTTAATTTCGAACTAATCCTTATTTTCATGGCTCCAATAAATATATGCAATTGAATATTAACTATACATGTGATCTTAAACTACTTGTTGTTTTGTAATGAAGTCAACAATTACATTAATTTGAACGACTATCGTCACATTCTTGTCTAATCTTAGATCTACAACGCACTTTCAAATCTTCAAATATGCTATGGAGCACTGTATTGTGTAGCAATCATGAAAAGAGGAAACTAAAAAAGAAGAAAGAAAATATACACATATGGAACACATGTATTTCAAAATTTAATTATATAACCGAAACTAAGTTTTGATATCCATGAAACACAATGATTTTTGTATTTATGATTTTTGTCCTCTCATCGACCTTCAGGACTACTAGATTCTCAAGTTTAGTTTCAATCTCTCTACGATCAAGAACATGAAATCTCTAGAAAAAAAAATGAAAAACAATGTAAAAAGTAATGGTCTTTGGCCACATAATCAACACCACAATATAATTTAAGTTGAATTAATTAATATATTGAAAAGCTTGTGTTGCTCTAATATATATTAGGGTGGGTTAAATGTTTTTAGACCCTTTGAACTTGTACGGATTATGGAGTTGGCCCTCGGTCCAGATTTTTTATTATTTTCAACTCTGGACTTGTAATTATTTACATTCAAGTCCTACTTACCTGTTATTGTCGGTTTGCTCAGCCAATGACAGTATTCTCCTCCATGTAGACAATGCCACGACGCTAGCAGCTTGCCACGTCACACCTAAGAAAGAACACAGCGAAACGGTGCGTTTTGGTTTAAGTGATGAAAGGATCGTTGTCTCGATGAATTAGATTTTCCGCCCTCATCCGTAATCAGCAACATCTATACAGATTAGGCACTCAAGGATTGTGGTATGACTGTAATTGAAAATTACAGAACAATAACAAACATAGATGGTATTTGCCTCAGCTCAAAGCTTCCATGGCTTTTCATTCAACTTTAAAAGGGAAATACAATTACTAATTCAAACAATCATCACAAATTAATGAATCAGTTTTAGAATGGTAAGTAAAAGAAATACATATAAACTAGAGAGGATGAAGAAGAAGACATCACACAATACACAACAGCTCACACTCTGTTGCAAACTTCTCTACTGGTATGATTTATCTGGGCCAATTATCAGCATATGGGCTTTAAGAGTTTGTGGCTTATTGGGCTTATGAGCCCAAATTACTCTAGATTGTTGTGGCGACCGATTTCAAAACTCTAGCAGATTAGGCACTCGATTCTGGCCTTCCTTGCTGAAGGACGAGAAGATCGAGGACAAGAAATCGCGATTGCTCTTCAGCGCCAAATTCATCAGTTGCTCGTAGTCCTCAACGGCCTCGCGAACCAGGTCCAACACATCCACCGCCTGCTCGAGGAGGCTCACACTTTTGAATAACGCGTCGTCGAAATTGCCGACCAAAGTCACCAGCAACTTTAAGAAGTCATTGATTCCGGTGAAAACTCAAATTTCCATATCTTTCTGACCCATATGTAACTTTTTTGTTATTTACAGACCCAGGAAAAAGAAATAATCGATAATTTTTATATATGAGTGAAAACCCAAAAACAGCAGGGACCCAAAAAATTGTAACATAAACATGAGCTGAAAAAGGCACAAAGTAGAGTGAGAGATCAGAAGAGTATGTTGTTTTTTGCTTTGCGCTAAAGCTTAAGAATTTTGTAAATGTCACAAGATTCTCAGGAGCTAGAGAAGACGAGAACGGAAACGACGACGGTGGCAATGGTCTGAAATGCAAGGTCTTGATGTTGTTTCCGATTACTCCAACCATTTTAAATCCAACCCATCGACCCCGACAACATTTCAACAACAAACAAGATCACAATTGGACTCTTCTGCAACTTCTGGCGAGCCCAAGAAAGATGGCACTCCCAATAGTAGTGGCGTCGGCGCCAGAGGTGGTGGTGGTGGAGAGAAACCGGTGGAATTTTTGACAGTTGGGTTCGACGAGCTGTCTAGATCCTGAGCGCCTCGTCTCCAATTCCTTGAGAGTTCAAGCAATCTGTGGTGTAGAGGAGTTGAATCAGAACACACCATTTCATTGTGTTCTTCCTTTGGTATGACGTAGCAAGTTGCTAGTGATGTGGCATTGTCTACGTGGAGGAGAGCACTGATGTGGTAGAGCAAACCGGCAATAACAAGTAAGTAGGACTTAAATGTAAATAACTGCAAGTTTAGGGTTCAAAACAATAAAAAAATCTGGACCAAGGACCAATTCCACAAGTTCAAGGGATGTAGAAACATTTAACCCAATATATTATTAGTGATGGATTATTGGTGAGCAGTAGAGAGTGAGAGTGGTAGTGGAAGTGAATTATAAAATAGAAAGTTGTAGAAAAGTGGGGTTAGTGTTTACACTTTTAAGAACACAACTAAATCAACCATGAAACCTTTTTCGCTTTGGTCCTTGTTTGGGTATTCAAATTTTCTCTCACCCACTCGGATTGGAGAACAACTTATGTGCCACGTGGGACCATTAAATCAGCAATAATGGGTGGTCAATTCTTTCAACTTCCACGTGTTTACAACACATATTTTACTATAATTTTTTAATATTTTAAATTTTTATTTCACTATGAAACAAATTTTCCTAAAATAATTAAGGGTAAAAAGATCATTCAGGTTTCTAAACTTTTAAAAAGTCATTGAATTAGTCCCTGAACATTGTTAAAGCTATTTTGGTCCTTGAATTTTACACAATTTGGTCATTTTAGTCTCATCCGTTACTTTTAACTAAATGAGCAGCTAAAAAGCTGACATGTAATTTTTAAAATATATATCAATTCTTTAATAATCTACGTGGCATCCAGCAAGGCAAAAAATTACAAAACAAGACATCACGTGGTCAGCACATGATAATCCATCTCTCACAACACACTTTTATTCTCGATACGGTGCCGCTTGTCGGCATCCCCATTCCCCCATGAGGACCATGACTACCTTCGTTCTTCTGTTTCGTCTTCTTCGCACAAGACTGTTCAAAGTTTCAATTGCAGCGTGCAAACCATTTAATTGAAGAT
>JAYMTA010002203.1:0-17177 GCA_036897625.1 Pelargonium cotyledonis | reverse complement strand
AAACCTGATCGGGTTGAAAGCACTACCCCCGTTACCCGTTCATTTTACGGGTAACCCGTGGATTTCCACAGGTACGGATCGAAATTGCCAACTCTAATTGCATGGTTAGTTCTCAACCTCATAGGTCCTCACATCACATCTCCTCACAAAAATTCTCAAGACCACATTTCCATACTTTGGCTAATTTCCACCGATGACCTAAACTTTTACTCTATAGCTCTTTCCTAGCTTTGACACTCCCATTGCGCTAACTTGGCGTAACCACGTGACCTCCGTGGTCCTCTCTTGAGCTCCACTCATAGACCTAAAAAGGGAAGCGTCATGCCAACATGACATCATGCTCTCAGTGTGACATCAACAATCAATCTCGCGTCTTAAATTACTATTATACACTACACAAGTACAAATGCATTTACGAGTGGATTAATGGATCTTCAAATTCATTCCACACACACTCTACACTTTCTCTCTTAGTTTACTCTCAACATTTTTTGAGAATCCATTTATGATCTCAATGTATTGAGGTCCTTCAACATGCATGCTCTTACTTCATTGCAATATCCTGGTCATATCATATGAGTATTATACTGCTCAAAGCTTAATGTTATTATTGATGTAAAGTTCTATGCATAATTTGAGTTGTCACAACCACTACGAGTGACGTAATTGGTCAATCCAATTGTGTGAGTGGGAAGAGGTCACAAGATCGATCCTCACTCAACATATTCTTGGTGGTGGTGGTGGTGGTGGTGGTGTAAGAGACCATTTTAGTGCGGTAAGGTGCCAAAAGCCCTAGGCTAGGGTTAAGAGACAAAGTCTATTTCTTGAACACTATTGGTTTCTTGTTCAAGCTTGTATATATTCGTTTTGTAAAAAATTTCTTAAGCCGTTGCAATAAATGATTTCGACACTTTTTGTATCAAAAATTTGAGTTGTCATGTCACTAGAACATTGATGTAAGTACTACATAAGAAACTTCCTCAAGCAAGCTAGCATTAGCAAAAAGGGATGGATGGTGAATTGGTGATGGTGATGCTGATAACACATGGAGTTGGAGACTCCATTTTGTAGGTAGTTAGTGTGTTGATGGGTCTGGATCATGATACACCACTAGTCACACACTACGTCTACCATTTTTCTACTTAATTAATGCTTGGTTTCTCGTTTGCGACTCTCTGGTTGGCTTGGCTCTTCTGCGGAAACAATACAATTATTATACTATATAGTATGACATGATATTGGTAATTTGCACATGGAGTACGCACTAATTATTTTGTCACAAACAATTAGTTTGACAAATGCTTGAAAATATAACCATTAATTTATGCATAAACAAGATCTAGTACCGCCCCACTGTTTGGGAGCAAATAATTAAATAGTATTGGCGAAGATGGTCCCAAATACACACTCGTTGATTTGTGGCCACCTTGTCCAGAGCTGACAGATCGATCGATTTTGTGTCGGGTTTAGACAATCACTACAAAAATTTCACTTTTGGTGCCGGCAAAAAATAATATTGTCATCAATAAATATACAAAAGTTTGGCTTAAAAATTATAACAATATGGGCCCAAGACTTTTGGTGATATCACTCAAGTCACCAAAAATATATTTTTCGTGACAAACTAGTTCCAGTCATGCACTTAGGATTTTTGGTGACAAGACTTTTGGTTACAACAAATATTGACTATTGGTGACAGGATGCGAGTTTAAGCGACATGAATAGTTGTCGCGAAAAGTGAAATTTATTGTAGTGAGTATTTCAATTTTGTGTCATGAAATGGGCTAAATCGTGTTGGTTGTGTGGTTTGTCCAAAATTTTACAAGAAAAATCTGAACGAAAGGTGGTTGAATAGAATTAGATAAGAGTTAAGTTTAAATTCAGATATGTGTTGAGACGCGCTGGTTTAAATGGTTTGTCCCAAATTTTACAAAATAAATCTGAAAAAAAACGGTTGAATAGAATGGGAGTAAGAGTTGGGGCCGAGTCGGGTCCAAATACCATGGTACTTTGTTGTTAAAGATATATTATACTATTTTGCCACCTCGGGCTGTGCTTTGTTGTGTTTGTCAGCATAGATCAACTCTCAATGACTTGTACTGACAAATCATAAGCAAATAAAAATTATACATACAAAATAGACTATAGTTATTGGATGATCTTGTGGGAAAACCTAACTTTTTCCTCTCTTTTTTCACAATTAATTATGTATATAATTGTTAACATTGCACTTTTTGACTTGAGAGATTAAGGAATAATGAATTTATAAAAATATGTTTCCTTAGAAAATTATAGGCACATTCTGCACTTGGAACATTGCTAGATATAGTGGTTGATAGGATAATACTACTTTTATTTGTTTGATTCCTAAAAGCACCTGTCACTAGCATAGCTTGATATTACTTTTGTGTGAGAAATACAAATATTCTAAAAAATTTACAAATCTATGTTTTTTCATTTTAGTCATGCATGGTAAGTATCATTAGATCAATACATTTCACATGTTGGATTTGTAAAGGCATTAACCATACCTTGACAATTCCTCAAGTAGGATTAGAAATGTAAAATTCACTAAGCTTCAACACAAATAATATTACAAAACACTTTGAGATATAAAGCATTTCAATCTCAAAAAGAAAACAGACTCTGAATTAATAGAGTGTTTAGATCCATATTAACAGTTTTATTTGAAGAACTCCTAGCAAAATATAATTGTACTTGCATAAAATTATACATAAGAGCGAGACAATCATTAATGATCCTACCAAATGTCTAGATAATCTTTTATATTACATTTTTTTAAAACAAAAATAAAATAAATATTATTATATAAAAAGATAGGTACAATAGGGTGAAGAGGAGAAAAACTGCAAATTCGAAAATAAAGCAAACAAGGGAAATCCAAAACCTAACAAACTAAACACCAAAACTAAATAAAACCAATTCCTCGTAATGCCCTATCAACCCTAGTATCTTTTATATTACCTAAACTACCATTCTTTCTTTCTTTCTTTCTTTCAATTGAAAGACTATTTTACCTTTGACTAACATATGAAGATTCCGATGACAAAATCTTCAACCATCACTGGAATCTGCAAAAATATTGTTCAACATTATTTCTATTTTCAGAAACTAAAAATTATCAAACGCAACATTCAAACAAAATTACATGAAAGCCAACATTCAAATACAATAAAATTAATTTCAAACAAATACAAACGCCAAAACTCGAAAAAATTGAACCAAAACCCTAAAAAAATGAATGAGATGAAAGCAAAGAGAAATATCAATTTGGAACTGATGAAGCTCGATTTGGTTCAAATCTTGTTTGTCACGTTGTTGCTCAAGTCTTGGTGGATCGGAGTGGCGAAGGAGGTACAAGCGAAGGGGGATTGAATCTTCAGTTGAGTGGGTTTAGAGCACCGGTGGCTTCACGGATCTTCAAGGAGCACTGGTGGCACCGTTGATGGCTCCGTCGATCATCAATGATGACTCCATTGTTCATCGTTTATGGCTTCGTTGATAACTTGTTATTCGAGAGGGAGGAGAGCCTAAAAACTTAAAAGACAATGTTTGATTTATCAAGGTCTTCCCATAGCTTGAGCTTCACAATCTTTCCTGGTTATAAAACTTGTTTCACAACCCTTTCCAAATTTGAGCTTCTGGTGGGTTCATTAACTCCAATAAAGTTTGAAATTGTTGAATCCATGGAGAGGAAGTGCTTACTGCTTGTTTTACCCATGAAGAAAGGATACTTGGTCATTTTATGTTTTAAGTTGACAGCGTTGTAACGGAATGGGTGTTAGAAAGTTTATAGGGTCATATTCTTTGAAAATAAGTTTAAGGTGTGCATTTGCTTTAAGTGAAAAGTTAATAGGAGTAATCTGTAATTATTTCATTTTTATCACACAAATTGGGGTGATGCTAATTAATTTTCAATATTTGAAGAGAATGTATAGATTTATTTAGATTCATCTACAAAGACATATTGGATCAGATAATTAAAACATTTTGAATTTTTTTTGAAATTTGAAGTTCAAATTTCTTTGTCGACGATATGAGGTAAAATTTGTGGGGTGAAGTTTAAGGTTACACTTATTTTTACTGTAAAAAATATTATTACTTCGAGTATGATGTCTCATTGTCGATAAAAAAAAAAATCAACTGGTTGGATAAGTCGAGTATGTGTTGCAATTTTCGAACTACAACTACTATTAACAACTTAGCGTGTAAAAATGTTACATTTTAGAATAATAATTTTGTATTTTTGTGAGAAAGTAAGCACACTTGTGGTACTAACCTCCATTGAGATGAATGGAGCGGCGCGATTGCCTCTGTGGACCCCGCATACTTACTTGTCTTTGTCTCACTCGCCCTACCTGCGAGTGCACCCCAACTGCTGAATGATGCTGCCCATTTTCACACTCCTCTCTTATATATTTGAATTTTTTTCTTTTCTATTTTGAGAAGAAAAAAAAATTTACGCTCAAGATTCCAATAATTTAAAGAAAAATGCTAAATATTCTAAATTTTGTACAAAATTTTCTGTACAAAATGACGTGTCAATCTACATGGCGACTATTTTTTTTCGTATTTTTGTAGTTGAAAATTAATTTTAACGAATAACAGCCCGACGTATATGATATCATCACCCTACTATGAATTTTTGGCGCAAAGCGCCCGGTTTATTAGACACACTGTACACGTGGAGCGTTGTGATTCGGCCAAGTTATCACTGCAATATTTGATGTGTCATGTCTCATTGATTGACACATCATTTTGTACAACTATTTTTGTACAAAGTTTTGTACATATAGCATTGCTCAAAATAGAAAAATGCTAAACATCTCAAATTTTATACAAACTTTTTTGTACAGAATGATGTGGCAAACACGTTTTTTGTATTTTTGCAGTTTAAAATTAATTTTAACGATTAACAACCCGACACATATAATACCACTACCCTCCCATGAATTTCTGACGCGGAGCGCCCGGTTTATTAGACTTACTGCACATGTGGCGCAATGTGATTCGACCTAGTCACCAATATTATATTTGATGTGCCATATCCCATCTATTGACACGTCATTTTGTAAAACTAATTTTATACATATAGAATTGCTCTTTAAAATATAAACACAAACATTAATAAGTGAGAAATGCATTTCACTGTAAATATATATTTTTTTGATAAACTTCCATGTAAATATTACTACTACAAATATGGTGTGTGTGGATTTGCCTACATTTTATAATATTAAAACACTTAAGTGTCGTTGGTTTAAATTTTTTTAATTGAATTACAGGGAATTGAGGACATAGTGGGTATTATAAATTTATAATTATTGTGTTCGTTTAGATTTTACAGAAGGGTAAATTTGGAATTAAAAAAATATTATCTTGCGTCAAATGAGTTAAATAATTCTAAATTTTAAGAAATTGAAATAACGCATCTACCATGGTATTTTAATTTCTTACAATTTGGATTTATTTAACTATTGGAAAAGAATATTATACTATTTTAATTAAGTCAAAAACTACATTAAACGAACGCCACATAATAGTAAGGTCAAATACGAGTGTACATGATAGACAAATGTGTACGATATATAGTGAGGAATTGCAAATTGATTTTTTTTGGAAGATTTTGGGGAAATAACATTTATTTATTTTTTATTAATACAATTTCATGTTACTTATTTTAATTTTTTTTAAATAATAGTGAAATTCTTGTGAAATTAGGGAATTTGTTTTAGTGGATTATGAAATCACTTCATTAACACAAATAAGGACAACACATCAATACAGAAAACAAAACGAAACAAAAATAGAAAAAACACGAAACGAAATGAAACCATCCTAACCAAGTAAGCAAAACAAACCCCAAACTAACAAACAAAAAAATAAATCGAATGCTAAACGTCCCATACCAAAACCAAGAAACACTGTGTGACCGGGTGTTACTCGGATCGGCAAGCCGAGAGTCGTGACCCTGGCATGTCCAACCAATGTCGAACAATGCTAGACTTTCTTCACCAACTAAATCAAACCGTAAAACTCGAGATGACCGCGCAACCTAATTCTACCGCAGAAGCCGCTCACCACTGTCAGGGGCACTAGGCGAGTAGTTACACAGTTCACTAAGCCTAACAACAACACTAGTCGTACTAGATCCCATCAATCTCGGCTAGCCCGTGGCCTGACCCTATCACAGGAGTCACCTCGAATTCTCACTGGACTGAATTCTACCATGGTCACAATCTCTCCGTCCGTTACCTACGCCTTAATTGCCAGCGCAACAACCACAACTCTAGAAAAAAAAATCTCCCGGAGAAGTTCTTTGTTGCCGAGAACACGGCACACCGACGCCCCTCGTATGTCTTCGCCGCGCTCTGCTAGATCTCGGTAAGAGAAATTTTGATCGCTGCCCGTCAAATCTCACCCCAGAACACCCCAATCTTCCACGAACTCGCTTTCTCTTCTCTACCTCTTTGCCCCACCCTCTTCTCCTTCCGTCCCCTAAGAATATCGCCGCACAAAATGTCGTCACCTGAGCACATAGCCGCACCAACACCGCCAAAACCCTGACACCTGCCAAGGCTCGGCACGCCGTCGGCCTCCTATTGACTATGTTGCATCTCTGTTGAAACCCCGATAAGCCGACCATCAAACATCGGTGCCCGCCAAAAACCGCTTCGAGCCCTCACCTCCCACGGGACTGCTTCCTTTCTGTCGCCCCACCCACAACTCCACCGTCACTTTAAACCGCCACCCGAACACAACAATGTCGCACGATTACACTGCCAAACAAATGTGGCCAAACCCTAGCGGTACACTCGAGAGACAACCCTCTACCGTAAAAGTCTTTGTATGTAAATCTAGAGTGAAATTAGGGAATTAAATGGATAAAAATAATATTTAAAAAAATGGATAAAGTAGTAGTAATAATAATAATTTAGTAATAATAGTGAGATAAGCAAGTAAAATGAGAAAGTAGCATAAAATGACAAAATATATATCTGACAGTTAAATCTCGGCCCTTCCTTCCTTATCACACCCACCTCTCCTTATATCTCCATCTCCTCTTCCATTTCTCCAAATCCTTAACTGCCATTTCCATTTCTCCATTTCTCAGCTTATTTTCTTCACACAACACATCTTCATCATGCAACACCTTCCATTTAATTCCTCTGTTTTACTTTAGTTATTGTACTCTCTCTATAAATATCCAATACACCAATACCATCTTCTTCTATCTTCATTTTCTCATAAACACAAAAAAAAAAAAAAAAAATCTTATCTTAATTATTTTCTGCTATTCTCTTCTTTTGTTGATATTGTGCATTAAATAAGGCCAGTGGTGCTTATTTGCTCTTCCCCTGGTAATTAACTTATTAGTATCAACTTCCCAACTCTTATGTGCTTCTTTTATCTGGTCAAACCTTAATTAAATGGTTTCATTTTTTGAGATAATCCTCATTTTCTGGTGGGTCGTCGTCTTCAGAATTTAAATCCTGTTAACGTTTCTGTATTTTGTGGTGTACGTACACAGAGGAAGTGTAAGCTTAGGAATTGAGCTGGTTTCTTGAACACAGAGAGATACAAAAATGGCGCCCAGAAACAGCCACCGTGGAAAGGCCAAGGGAGAGAAGAAGAAGAAGGAAGAGAAGGGTACGTATTAAACGATGTGTTTTGTGTGTTTATCGATTCTGTTTCTCCACTGAAACAAACACAACACACTATCTTTCTATTTAATTATTCTCTTTTTCTTTATAATTTAAATTATGAATTTATATCGTATTGTGTTACAGTTCTTCCCGTCGTGATGGATGTAACAGTGAATCTTCCCGACGAAACCCGTGTTGTCTTAAAGGTTTCGAATCTCACACTTGATTTCAATTTGCATATTGTTTGTAGCAGTAGAAGTTTGAGATACACAATCGTACTACTATAATTTTTGTTCTACTTACTTTCTTGTACAAGAAGTTTTAAAACGTACGGCATATTTATGAGTATCTCTTGAACAAATCCTAGTGTTTGAAATTTATAATACAAGTATAAAAGTAGTAATTTGAGAATTTAAAATTTGTAATTTTTATCATGAGACTTTCATTAAATGTTATTTGGATGAATATGTAGCTCCATAGTTTTGCAATATATGAATCTTATAATTGTTTGTAGGTGTTTAAACACACACTTATGACCATTGACCATAGTAACTTTTTCCTAAATGAGAGTTTTTAGTGTAAAATATATTAATTTAATTTGAATAATTTACGTGTATGTAACTTATTGCAAAAAATAATGTTTCAAATAAAATGTAAAAGTTAAGAAGAGATAAAGTTGCATTTGAGAACATATAGATTTGATTTGAAATGTCATATTTTAAATATATGAGTGTAATTTTATTTTTACTCTTTTGGATATGTTTAATAAAAGGTATCGCTCGCATATTAAAATATATATATATGAGTGTAATATTTGGGAAATTATAGAGTTTCAAATGATAAGATCAGAGTTGTTTGAAATTTCATGTACTACGTGTTTTGAATGCTATTGGATTTGAATCATACCAAAAACTAAATTATTGGAGTTTCCATACATCATTTAACTCAAATTCAGCATTTGAAATGAAATCATTGTTTCTAAGACACCATAAAAGTATTCGAATTGATTATTTGTAAATATGAAAGAGAATTGTATTAATGTATGACTGACTCCATATGTTGTAACATATCTACATGGCTATAAACAATTATCGATAATTGATATTTCCATTTGTTGATTAATAGAAAACTGACGAGATAACTAACAAATTGAAATGTATGTATAGGGCATTTCAACTGACAGAATTATTGATGTCCGCCGATTGTTATCTGTAAACACAGAAACATGTAGCATCACAAATTTTTCGCTGCTACACCAGGTATTTTCTTATTGTGTTGATCAAATTCAATAAGAGTTTCAAGTTTCAACGTATGTGTTAGTGTTTTTATTTTATAAGAAAAAATTTGTTACTATGATATATTCATTATTGTATCATTATATTCACATGTTACAACAATAAACGATATTGACAATACAAATTACTTGTGAGCAATAGTCCCTAACACTTCCTAATACATCTTAAAATTTTACAAAAATTGAAAAGTGAAGCTAATATTGGGATGGGAAAAATCAGTTGATAATAAATGGCAATGTCCGGACACTGTCGACCCTACCTTTTCTTCACCGAATAAGGAAAAAATCCAAAAGTTGATGCGTCCCTACCCGAAAAGATTCGAGGGTAACATGGTCTTTTCAAAAGTATGTTCTTCATAGCACATCACTCCCTTTTCAGGTAAAAGGTCCGCGCTTAAAGGACACAGTTGACATTTCAGCGCTCAAGCCTTGTGTACTAACTTTGGTAGAAGGTAAACGATGTCGTATAATGAACCATACCAAATACGGTGTCGTGTTGATCTGACTCGGGTTTTGTGTTTCTGGGAACAGAGGAGTACGATGAGGAGCAGTCAGTGGCGCACGTTAGACGGCTGCTGGATATTGTTGCCTGCACGACGTCGTTCGGGCCTTCCGCCGCGTCGTGCAAGTCCGACGCCGGCGAGAATGCACCGGAAAAGACCGCCGATCCGGCCTCGAAAAAATTGGCCAAGCAATCGGAGAAAGATACGGAGGTGGAGGGAGAGGGAGAGATGAGCCACTCCTGCCCTAAGCTGGGCAGCTTCTACGAGTTCTTCTCTCTCTCCCACCTCACTCCTCCTCTCCAATGTACTCTCTCTCTCTCTCTCAAATACTTGTTTCTGATATGGAGAATTTGATTTCTTTTTCTCTTGTTTTGCAAATGAGACTGTAATGGATGTGCAATTGTTCTTTGCAGTTATAAGGAGGGTAGCTAGACGAACAATTGATGATATTTCAGGAGATGATCATCTTCTGTCTCTCGATGTAAGACTTGTTCTGGGAGGATGCTTATATGTCATGAGTGAAGCCATTTCTCAATTGCTGATGAGCTGTTTATGATAATAATTTGCAGGGGAAGCTTTGCAATGGAAAGCTGGTCCAGGTTGAAGCCTGCAGGAAGGGCTTCTATAGTGTTGGAAAACAGCGGATTTTAATTCACAACCTTGTTGATTTGCTACGGCATCTGAGTAGAGCATTTGATAATGTTAGTTTTCTTTGTGCTAAAATTACTATATTTAGGTGTCTTTTTGTTATTACATGTACAATTTCCTTGGATTATGCAACATGTCTTCTTACTAGCAGCCATTTGATTTGTTCTGTCTTTCAAATAAATGACTGACATTTTGTTTGAAGATTAACTTCTGTTCAAATCTATAAGTTTGTGGAGTTTGATTAGTTGTCCGCACTCACTGCATCTTTTCTTGTTTTTCATTTCTATTTTATGACGATTGGAGATGAATGTTCTCCTCCTCTTGTTTGAATCTCAGATTATTCCTTTTCTTGCTTTATGCTCCCAAATTTGCTAGCATGGTTACATACTTCATTTATCATATTTCAGGCTTATGATGATCTCATGAAAGCATTCTCAGAACGTAACAAGGTATCATTGCACTTCAACTGTATTTGTTTCCTTTTGTTTGAAATTTTTACTGATAGTGACCAAATTTTTTTTTTTCAGTTTGATACTTCATTGACATGTCTTTCATTTCCTGCAGTTTGGGAATATTCCTTATGGTTTTAGAGCCAACACCTGGCTTGTCCCTCCTGTTGCAGCTCAATTACCATCAAACTTTCCTGCGCTTCCAGTGGAGGATGAAACATGGGGAGGAAGTGGTGGAGGTCTAGGAAGGGATGGGAAAAGTGATTTGATACCTTGGGCCAGCGAGTTTATGTTTCTTGCATCCATGCCTTGCAAGACAGTTGAGGAGAGGCAGGTTCTAGATAGGAGAGCATTTCTTCTTCACAGCCTATTTGTTGATGTTGCCATTTTTAAAGCTATTTCAGCCGTGCGGCATGTGATGGGAAGGCCAGATTTAATGTGTTCAGCTGTGAACTCTGACGTTCTTCACACAGAGAGAGTGGGGGACTTGAGCATCACAGTCACAAAAGATGCTTCGATTGCTAGCTCTAAGGTGGATACTAAGATTGATGCAATTCAAGCAACTGGAGTGGATCAAAAGAATCTAGTACAGCGAAACCTACTGAAAGGGATCACTGCTGATGAAAATACTGCTGCTAATGTACGATTTTTTTTGTATATGTGATTAACCAATGTTGTATCCAAGGTTTAGATTTTTACTTTAGAAATGTCAACTGAAATTGTTCCTGCCACAATTTTAAAGGAAAGTTGTATATTTTTCATGCAGGATATTGCCACCCTAGGTGTCGTCAATGTAAGATATTGTGGTTGTATCTCAGTTGTGAAGGTTGAGGGGAAGGGGAATAAGAAAACTGAGACCCCAGCTCAAAGCATTGAACTTCTAGATCAACCAGAAGGCGGTGCCAATGCCCTTAATGTCAACAGGTTTTTTTATTAACTCACTGTTTCACCGTTTAGAAGTATAAGCTATTTGAGAGTTGGGCTGTATAATCAAAGACGGCAATTCTATCTCTTCATTGCGAGCTCGTAAATATACTACCAATGCTGAATACTCCAACTAATAGATTGGCTGGACTCTGTTGAAACTTCTAGAAGTGATGGACTATCGCATGGAACAATCTTGGTTCATAGTAAAATTAAATTTTATCTAGGATTTTATATTATTTTTTTGACATTGAACGGTATTTGTTGGACATTTTGAAAAAAGAAGAAAGAAATCTGAGTTTAGCACTGTCAGGTGTTTGTTTTCTTGTGCTTATTGTTAACTTGTGCATGCTCAAAGCCCATCTCAGTCATTTATTATGAAGGGTGCTCTGGTGCACTAGTTGAAAGAGGGAGCTTTTGTGAAATTAGACTCTCATAGCAAGACACCTTCTTATTTTATATTTTTTAGAACTATAATACACAATTTGAACATAAACTAGTGCTGCCACATTTCTTATGCATAAATACAAAGCTTTATTCTATCTAGTTTGAGGTCTCTTTTTGTCATTTAATCATTTTAGTTTATTACAAAGGGGGTTTTATTAGTTCCTGCTTCCTTGCAGTTTGAGATTACTTCTTCATAAACAAACACTTTCAGATCATGGTAAACCAGTCCTAGATCTGCAAACTTTGGAATGTAAGGAGCTTAGTGCTTCCTCTGGTTTTGTGGAGAGACTGTTGGAAGAGAGTGTTTGTAAGCTTGAGGAAGAGGAACTAGAATGTGACAATTTTGTTAGATGGGAACTTGGGGCTTGCTGGCTACAGCATCTGCAAGATCAAAATAATACAGAAAAAGATAATAAGAAAACATCTACTGAGAAAATTAAGGGGGAAATGAAGGTTGAGGGGCTTGGCATACCTCTTAGATCCCTTAAACAGAAAAAGAAAAAACATGATGGAAGCAATCAGAACGTACAATCTGAAAACTCAAAATCCCACATGGATATTATTACAGAGGAAGCCGAAAAAGCTACATTGCACTCTACGGAATCTCAATTGGAAACCAGTGCCAAAGAAAATGAGCTTGCACTACAAAGCATGTTGTCTGATGAGGCATTTGCTCGATTAAAAGAATCAGATACTGGACTTCATTGTAAGGTAGTATTTTTAAGACATCATTGGACGCTATAATGCCTTTTTGTTTGTACATTATAGTGTAAATTGTAAATTAACCTACCATATGTGGTTAACACTTGACAGTCTTTTCCTGAACTCGTTGACTTGTCAAAGAAGTACTACAATGAAGTTGCTCTCCCTAAACTGGTACCTATGACTGTAGTTTAAATTTTCTTTTAATTTACACCTTAACATAGCTACAGTCATTCTCTTTTTTTGGAAACTTACATGCAAAACAGGTTGCAGATTTTGGCTCATTGGAGCTCTCACCAGTCGATGGCCGGACTCTAACTGATTTCATGCATACTGGAGGTCTTCGAATGCATTCTCTGGGACATGTGGTAAGTTCCTTATTCTGCTTAAGCTTTGGATTCAATCGGACATATCTCTGGCAGATTGATACTGATCTATGTAAAAACTGTTCCTCGACTTTTATTTCTCTGATTTATCGTGTATTGCACTTCAATTTTGTGGATCATTCATTTCAGTTTCAAATTTGGAAACTTCCACTTTGTGTGAGGTCACAATGTTCATGTCCTTTAATTATTTGCACGCACAAGTTTCTATGGGCATACATGCATGTACATCCAAGAACAGTTATAATATCCATTCATAAATCTAATGAGTTTCTTTTATCATCCTCGGTTATATATTTGTACATTGTGGCAAAATTAGTAATTAGTATTGCAGATTCTAGAAACAGTATTTACTAGCCTGATGTATTTTTTCTTCTTGAACTATAGAATCAAAATCTTTCTCTTTCTTCTATCTAATTCATTTTCAGTCATTATGTGTGTTACCTCCTTTAACTTACCACCTTACATCATATTGACAATGCCTGTAGATTTTAAGTCATAGATAAATATGAGTAGAAGATAACCTATTTCCTTTACAAGGTCAAACTTTCAGAGAAGCTGTCACATGTGCAGTCGCTCTGTATTCATGAAATGATAGTAAGAGCTTTTAAGCACATCATTCAGGCAGTCATTGCTGCTGTCAGTGACACTGACAAATTGGCTGTAACAATAGCTGCTGCACTCAATCTGATGCTTGGGGTTCCTGAAGATGGGGAATCAAAAACTTCAGGCAATGCCCACTCTTTGGTATGGAGATGGTTGCAGGTATTCTTGAAGAAGCGATATGACTGGGAGATTACCAGCCTAAACTACAAAGATGTGAGGAAATTTGCAATTCTACGTGGACTATGTCATAAGGTATATCTCACTAGTCTATGAATTCTGAAGTTTGGGTATTGGTCAGTAGCCTGTAGTATAGGCTGTGTACCATTTGTACAGAGAGTTTTGTTGTGGGACTAGCCATGTGTAATTTCTATGAAGTTTAAGAGTGGTTTAAAGTAACATGATGATGAAATAATTGAGAACTCGTATAACTGTATAAGCAAGTTTAATGCTGAAGCTACAATTATGTTGGTCTTGATCTTTCGGATCGATCATTTACTGTGTTAGTTGAAATTGCATTATTTGTTGATTCATGAAGTTCATTTGTAATATGTATTTCTATGTGATGGTTATTTCTATCTTAGTGGCTTCAGAAATTTTCTTTATTTATCAAGTAGTTGCTACGCCTGTGGAGATGTGACCCATGAGTAGTATAATTTCTTTCTTTCCCTTCTTGATTGTAGTGGTCCTTTGGATGCTGTAATTTACATAAAAGATTCTTTTGTTATGGCTGCAATTTTCCCATCTCAAGTTATGTGCTAGATTGCTTATGGGAAATAACTGGTAAATGTTGTAGCCAGTTTTATAGTTATTTGTGGACCGTGATTACTGACGCCATTCCCTTTCATTTAGGTCGGCATTGAATTGGTTCCACGGGATTTTAATATGGATTCTTCAAACCCATTTCAGAAAGCAGATATTGTCAGCCTGGTTCCAGTGCACAAGGTAATGAACAATAAATGGAATAAATAAATTTTTGTTTTCTCTTGTTGTAGAAGTGAGATAGTTTAACCCGTAGTATGTGATTGCAATTTTGCTTGTTTGCAGCAAGCAGCATGTTCATCTGCTGATGGAAGGCAGCTCCTGGAATCATCAAAAACAGCCTTGGATAAGGGAAAACTTGAGGATGCTGTTACCTACGGGACAAAGGTATTTGTCTTTCAATCACATCCTGGATTGGGCATCTGTTCCTCAACCCTTCAATTTGGGTACCTTAGTGCACTTTTATATATACTTCTTATTTGCAGGCCCTTGCAAAGCTTGTAGCAGTCTGTGGTCCCTACCATCGGATGACAGCTGGAGCTTACAGTCTTCTTGCTGTAGTTTTGTATCACACTGGAGATTTCAATCAGGTGTATTTCTTATCCATAATGTTCTTGCTGCTGGGGGATCTCCGCTACAATAAACTTTTCTCATTCTTCTCCCTATTTCCCAATATCTTTAGCAGAATACTAAGGATAGTTGCCTTCTGGCTTGTAGCCCAATGGTAACTGGTGGAAACCCGTGACTTCAAAATCAAGAGTTCATTTCCCAATGAATTGAAAGTTTGAATAGATTTCCTTGTACTATATATGATGTTCTAAAATTATATTTAGGAAATATATTATTTCAACCTTATTGAAGTTATTAAATCTATATATAAATGTATTTAATGTTTGCAGTTCTTTTTCTGTAAATATTTTTTAGAATAACTTAATTTATCTTTTTATTACAGGCCACTATTTATCAGCAAAAAGCATTGGATATTAATGAAAGAGAACTAGGACTTGATCATCCAGATACAATGAAGAGTTATGGGGATCTTGCAGTGTTCTATTATAGACTTCAGCACACAGAGCTTGCTCTCAAGTATGCTTCTCTCTCTTATAATGTGTGTGTATGTGTTTTTTTAATTTTATTTTTTAATTCGTATGTTTGATCAACTTGAGGGTTAGTTGTAATGGTGGCAAATTTATTTTCTTTCTTTTGCTGGTAATGGCCTTATGCACTGCAGACAGTGACATTAGTTTCATGTAGTTACAGTTGGATATCAGTTCGCTCATAGAACTTCTAAAATTAACCTTTTTCTTGGTTGTTTCATGGATGTATATTGTATGCTTATTGATGGATTTCATGTAGTTTATGTACCTTGAATTTGAATTCAAAATTCTCTCTTTTGAAACTATATTAAAATTCCAGTCTAATCTTGATTTCATCGTCTGTATTTTCTTTTAAAACTTCTTACGTGTCCAATGGGTTAGCTATATCCATATAGGTTGCTTGTTCTCAAATATTATTTTATGTTTTCTAGTTATATTTTCTTTGCATGAATGTCTTTATGGCTATTTGTCAGGTATGTAAAGCGTGCTTTTTATCTTCTACATCTCACATGTGGCCCATCTCATCCAAATACTGCTGCAACATACATCAATATAGCCATGATGGAGGAAGGACTGGGAAATGTGCATGTTGCCCTCAGATATCTTCACAAAGCTCTTAAATGTAACCAAAGGTTACTTGGTCCAGATCATATACAGGTTTTATTCCATTACCCTTAAATGTAAAAGAATGGAGTTTTCCTTTTATTTGTCCCATATCTACTGATGAAAAAAAACATTACTATCATGGCTTCGGAGAGTATTAAGGATACTGTTTGTCTGTATAGGCTGATAGATTGGACAGTTAAAGTTAACAGATCTTAAATTAATTAAGGGCACTGAAGAATCAATGTCATTAGCATCTGTAATTGTGATGTCAAATGGTAGATATTTGATATCATATGACTGTATAGCTTGCCCTCTAAAACGACACTTTGTGCAGATATTTGCTCACAACTTGCTGTTTTGACGTACATCTGGGCCTCAAATTGTGTTCCAAATATACACCTTTATGTAGTTTTGCTAAAGTATTCTTGTAATGGTATGGTTGTTGTGTATACCTTCAGAAAGTAATTTCTTTCTGTTGTTGCTCACCAGACAGCAGCAAGTTATCATGCAATAGCAATTGCTTTATCGTTGATGGAAGCATATCCTTTGAGTGTTCAGCACGAGCAAACAACCTTGCAAATACTCCGAGCGAAGTTGGGACCTGATGACCTACGTACACAGGTATTTTTCGCTCTCATTAGGTCCAATAGAAATTTTTAGTATTTTCTGCTATTTTGCATTACAAGCTGTCATTGTTTGGATCATTTGTTGAAATTCACGACTCCTGGAAGACACATGCATTTTTTGTAACATTAACTTTATGTTGCGTGTTCAGAAATCCTTATTTGGTAAATTATGTTTCCATCTCAGTGTCATTTAACATCTACCCCAGGCTCCATCAACTGAACAATTTGAATGAATAAACTGAGTCACAATCTGATCATAGATTTTGTCATTTCTTCTTTTTGATTAACTGTTTGTTATAAGGGGTCAAGTGATTTTGAAATTCATAA
Source organism: Pelargonium cotyledonis (assembly GCA_036897625.1). Classification (NCBI taxonomy): domain Eukaryota; kingdom Viridiplantae; phylum Streptophyta; class Magnoliopsida; order Geraniales; family Geraniaceae; genus Pelargonium; species Pelargonium cotyledonis. The sequence continues at coordinate 139 of JAYMTA010002203.1, read as the reverse complement.
TTGAATGCTTCAGGATGCTGCTGCTTGGCTTGAGTACTTTGAGTCTAAGGCTTTTGAACAGCAAGAAGCTGCACGTAATGGAACTCGGAAGCCTGATCCATCCATTGCCAGCAAAGGCCATCTAAGGTAACTTTTGTAT
>JAYMTA010002202.1:0-17178 GCA_036897625.1 Pelargonium cotyledonis | reverse complement strand
GGTGAGATGTATTTAGTGGAATTGATAATGAAGCAATAATGCAGCGCTTCCAAAATATGAAGACAAGAAGATGTCACTTGTAAATTATTCTATTTTTCAATTTAAGAAATTTAACTTTGTAATTTTTTATTATAGAAAACTATATATTCATTAAAAGTCATTACCCATTTTTATTTGTATTATATATTTTATAATATTGTGACCCCACTTAGTTGAATTTCTGGATACGCCACTGATCAAACACCTTAATTAATGCAAAGCACGAGCAGAATACCTTGTTCATCATATTCCATTGACCAACTTGCGGTAAACAATCCTTTTCTTTTCCAGTGTCATGATACTTCAGCTGCAAGTGAGTGCTATGAGGCGTCGAACCACCAATGACACACCTATAATCATTTTTTGAATAGTTTGTCATCTTACCCAAGGAGCAGGAAGAATTCGAGCCTCAACAGAAGCTAGCTTGTCACTGATTTTGATACCAAACTCTTTTGCATACGGATCTTGGTCATAAGCATTATGTTGAACTGTCTGCTCATATTTTCAAGAAAGATAAGTTGCTATTAGAATGAAGTAAATTGAGCTATAATGAAGAACACAGCTCATAAAACACCATAATGGTACATATTTAAATGGTTTGCATGATCAAGGCTTCGTACCAGTAAAAAAGATTACAAATATGGAGATCAACTCCTGATCCTATTGGTTGATGCTATTGATCTAATATTATATATTCATAATTTTTTTAGCGTCAAATTTTAACCCTATACTCTGTGTATTGAAGTATTGCCAAATGTTAAAATAATTGTAATCACACAAACTCTAAAATCCTGTATTCAACCCAAACAAAATGTCAAAGTACATAGTAAAATCAGTAAAAACTAAATCAATAAACCAAATTCTATAAACCTAGGGGCTAGAACAGCTTGGGTAATTGAAATGTGAGATTAAAGAGGTGAAACAATTATGCTAAGTCCAGAAATTCTGGCCTGTTAAGTTCACTCCATAAAATATAAGAAACATATTCAGGGTCGCCATATCAAAAAAACCTTTATGATGTCATTCTCCCGATCTCTAGGTCTTTGGCAAGTAACTCTTAAGAGAGCCGTAATTTGTCTTTCATTTAACCTCTTAGTATATCGTTGCCCTTCGACAATTTTGCATGCCTATAAAACCAAAAGCATAGTCCAGGTAAGACGTAGTGAAAGTGATGAACAATAATTTAAGTTAAATGAGTTATGACGAGGAACTTTCAAATGACCACCCCTAACCTCCATAGGTAAATAGCTCGCCTTTTTCTGGTTTCCTACTTGAAGGCAAGGAAGATGTGTATGCTGGATGGTGAATCCATACATCTCTTGGAAGTATTCAACGACTGACTTCATGGTTGAATTGTCGTCAACGGGAAACCTGAAAGTAAATATGATGCCACTTACAATAAGTACGCTTGTGTGCAATGTTTAAGGACGCTCTTAAAAGAAAGGTTAATATGACAGAGATAACCAAAGCATACACTAGTTCTCTAGTAGGCTGAGATGTCAATCCTGATACACGATACTTTCTACGTACATTTCCTCTGTGAGTTACTTCAACCTTCACTCCTCTAAGGGCCTTCTTAATCTGGTGGACATTAAGGAAACATTCAAGTACCACGGAGATGAAACAAGGCTGCAACTCAAGCATATAAAAATTAAAGACAAATACCTTTACTCGGTCAGAATCAGATAGTGGTCTTGATAAAACATCTTTGCCTAGAAGCTGAGCAACAAACTCCATTACAGGGAGAGCCTCAATAAATGCAGCAGAAGCCATATCTGTATAATATTATGAAACAAAAGAAGTGGAATTGAGATAAAACTCTACAGGAAAGAGCAAGTAATTACAATCTACTATTTAATTGCAACTAAATTACCAATATTTAAGGACAGCCCCATTTGTGTAGGCCTTATACTTTGGTAAAATCCACACCATGACTCCAAGCCATCTCCAAGTCGTTGTGGTCTTCTAATATCCGGTGAAAAGAAAGATCTTCCAACGGGGCAATACCTTCAAGAATAATAGGCCTTGTCATATAAATGAGAACTCAATTCAGGGCAGCATTCCTTGGTTACCAAAGTGAGTAATAAAACCCCAATCCTATATACCTCTTTGATGATAGTTCTCTTAATACAATATCAAGAATTTGAAGTGCTTCTTGTGGAGCATCAGCACGCCTACCAGCCAGAAACTGGCTCAGATGGTGCATGTTTGCTCGGGCAACAAACTTAATCACCACTTTGTATTTCCTCACTCTTCTGGAAAATTACATATGGAGTCGGGTATTATTACTTGAATCAAACAGGAGGGTAATTCTCAATCAAACGGCTTTTAAACAAATTATTAAACCATGTACATTATTCAACATCTTCAAATGGGATCAGGAGAACAAGACAGTAAACAAAATCAATGGTTAAGAAGAAAAACACAGACAATAATCAAATCTTACTTGGGATCGTTAATTACATCATCTTCATCTATTAGCTTAACGTTGAACTCCTTCCAAGCAAAGGGAAGCTCACCAGCTGTGTACAAACTTTTTCTGCCATCATAAGCAGGCAATTTCATACCCAACTCTGATTCTTTGTACAACCTCACAAGTTCTGCAATGATGGCTCTGTTGACAGTTCTTGATGCCACTTCTGGACTTATGGTAACCTACAAAACACACAAATGAAGACCCAGCAATGCAATTGAGAAAAAAAGGACAAGGTGAAAACAGAAACCCCAAGCAATTCCATATGCATTGAAACAGCAAATACAAAATAAACATGTCAGTTTAGGGGACCCAATCGTTGACACAAGAACAAAATGAAACAATTCCAATATGTTTTATCAGAAACAAAGCCAATTTAAAGCTAGTAGCATACATCATAGTGGTTCAAGTCCTTGTCAGGTAGCTGTGCAAAGAAATGGTTAGCCTTGACAATACACTTTGTCCCAACATGCCCAAACCCAGGCCTTGGAGCAAAGCTCAGATTTTTGCTGGAGGTAGGAAAATCCAGACCCAACCCATTTGATGAAACTGTCACAACTGTCCCGGCCGGCTTGAGCGCCACCGAACAGTGCCGGGAACTAGGCGGCATAGACGCATCGCCTTGATCGGACTTCCGGCCTCCTCTTCCTCTTCTTCTTCCTCTATTCTTCATCGGCGGCGAGGTCTTGGCATTCTGGTGGTGCTCTTGGTTTTGAGCCGTCTTGGGTTGTTTCTGAGGTGGGTTCTGCGAGCTGGGCTTGATCACAAGGTGCTGCTCCGAGCTCTCTTTCATTTGCCTTATAGGCATGGTTATCAATTATATTTTCGTACTGAAAAGGAAGAAGAGTTGCAGAGAAATGCATGTCAGCAAAATCAGAAGCGTAAATATTGATGATGATGATGACGACGAAGCATAGTGGTGGTGTATGGGGCTGTAGAGAAAAAAAAAAGGTGAGACTTTGTTGATAAACCCAAGCATTACCTTTTCTTCGCTAGAACTGAAAATCCAACTATTCACCTCCGTTTTAGCAAACAAACAGTAGAAACAGCCAAAACCCAAAGAAAAACAAAACTAAAAAAGAAGCAGAAGCCAAAGATGCAAAGACAAAACCAACAATCACCCAAGAACTGAACCCAAGGCTTCCATTAGCAGACTCTAAATGGATATCAAACTCACCCAAAAACCAATCAATCAAAGAGAGCTAGCTAGAACAGAGCAGTGGTGGCAGAGGAAGCTGGGAAGCAGAGTGTTGATGAAGAAGTTGTTGAAACAGTTTTCAATGGGTGTTTGAAAATGGATTCAAAAGAGATCCAAAACAAAGATATGGAGAGAAAAGGTGGGTTTTGTGGGAGAGTATTGAAAGAGATGGTGATGATGACGATGATGAATCTTATACACGCATGCAATTGCTTTTTGCTGGTTTCTTTATCACGTGTTAAAGCCTGATGAGAGGCCCTGCCTCGAAGACGTATTTTCAGTTCTACATAAATATATAGAGAAGCAACTAAAGGAAACAAAATGTGTCCCTTTAAATTATATGCATACACCCAATATTATTGTATTATATGCTAAAAGAATACCCGACCAAAAGTTTGAACCGATAGTGGAATAAATTTGATATGGGCGACCAAAAGAATCGTACTAACCACGTTAATTGAAAAATAGTTGAAAGTCCAATATTAATTTTACACGTTAACAGAGCAGTTGATGATAGTGGGTCCGGAACAACTGAAAATTAGAAAAAGCAATCATGAAGAGAAGAAGAATAATTCCATCTTGCCATCATGCACTCTTCATATTATGCTCACTTCTTCTCTCTCGCCGTGTAATTGTAGATGTGTCATTCATTTTTATTTTAAAAATATTGGTGCATGTATTAATCCGCATATACATTGACGTGACACATAACTTATTTTGAAACAACCAACCCGAAATTATAAGATGTGTCGTTTTTCGATGCAAAAATTTAGTTCAATGGATCATATGTACACTCTAAGTTAGAATGTTATACGGACATATTGGGGTAGAGTTGCTAAATTTCACCAACTTCAAAAAAGAAAAAGAAAATCATTACTTTGATAATACAAAAAAGTCTTTGATCAATGGGAGGACAGGAACAACATTTATCACAAGTCTCTTCTTACCGGAAAAAAGAAAGAGACAGATACAGAATTTATTAACATGCATGTAAGTTAAATTTCACTTTACTAGTCAATAATTAATTTCATTTGTATAAAGATTCATGCAAAATATTTTCTTAAATGAAAAGTTAATAATGAACAAGAAAAGGAGAGGAGGACAGCCTTACCCTCTTTCTAGATCATAAAGAAGAAAACTTTTTTCATTACATGGTGCATGCAAAACCAGAGGGTCATGTACCCTCTAGGGTATATATTGACCATTGGAATTGTTAGGCCATAAAATGATATATGTGGCTGAAAGCGGATCCGTAAACTCGAGGTTGATACATTTAATCTGTTTTACCACTATAAGATTATCTCTTATTCGAGTATCAGTCACAGTTAAAATTCATCATTTTCTCGAGAAGTGTATTGTGCAAAAATCGGACATATACGCTCTTCTCACTTACGCAGCATGTGTTATCAAATACGCCATTATCCTTGGATACATATTCATTGGAAGGACTTTCTCTCCCTCATAGCTTTCATGGTTTTCGATCCTGTTAAGATTTTCTTGTCTTTTTTAATACTCCATTCGTCTCAAAATAAGTGTTTTGTTTCTATTTTTTATAAAAATTAAGAATTATAAGATAATTTAGTGTGTTTTAAATATAACTCTCACTTTCTCCACCTACACCTATGTGCACTCATGTGCAGATTTGGCTATGTGCATAAGTGATAAAGATAATATGGAAAGAACAGTAATATAATAACATAAAAATAGAAACAAAATACTTATTTTGAGATAAAAAATTTAAACGAATAAGACACTCATTTTAAGATAGAAGGAGTATAAAATTTCCATTGTTGATGGCTTAAAAATGTTTCGTTTGACTTATTATATTTATATATTAATTTACCCCATAACACAAATGATGTCCTTTTTTGTTTATTAAATTGGATTGTAGCTATGTAGTGTAGCCTCATAAGTATGGCAAGCTCAAGCTCCACTGAATATTCATGTTTGTTTATTTGAATATCATTAGTGTTCTTGTGCACGCCTGCAGGCTCCGTATAATTATTACTATAATATTGATCATATATAGATTCTTAATTATTACTATTAAAAAATTTGGATTCTTAATTGCAACTCATGTCATTGCTACTGAGTGACAACAATAATGCAATATTTTAACTTGGAGACATGAGTTTTAATTTATTTATTATGAGTATCTACTACCTTTTGATGAGTGATGGTTCTAATTTTTTTATTTTTTTATAAATATAAATATAAAATTGTGCGTTTTGATCGTTGAGTTATTTTAAAAAAAAACATATTTTCACTATTTACTGTACAGCTTTTGTTCGTTTCCAACTCTTTTATTTTAATTCATCAAACAATTACTTATAAACTATTTTAGACATAATCAATCACTATAAAAAATTATTAAGATTTACTCCCTGCTCATAAACTTGTTTGTCTAACTCATCACATATTTATAAAACTTTTAGGAGAGAAGAGAAGGGTATTTTGGGACAAAAATGTTTTACCATATAAGTGCTTTTTTAGGCCCACCAGTATTGGAGCCCATTTAAGAGATACACTATAAAAGGCCATAGCCATTGGGCTCACCACATGCAACATATTCCATGCAAACTATATAAATTCCTACTTTTTTTTATTGACTTCAATTTACATGCCTGCATGCTCTTGCTAAATATGTTGGGTGTTACTTTTTGACCAGCTTTTTTATGGATAATGCTTTGAGTTCAATCATGGAAGGTAAAAAAAAAAAAAAAAAAAAAAATTTAACTTCATTTTCTTCAAAAGTTATGTGTAGTATTATCTGTGTTTCTGCTTTTATAAAACACAAAACACACCACACATGCACAAATTTTTTGAAGATGACAAAAGTTTTTTATGGTGGTTGGGACCAAATTTTAATTATACCAATATGATGAGTTGTTGTTTCGCCCAAACATGATCCTGTTTTCTCTTTTTATTGCTTTATTTATATCTTGTGCGTACGAATTCGAGAACCTAACATTTTTCTTTGTCCGTCTTCATTTTAAAGTTTTGCTTCGACAATGTGTCAAGATAGTCTAGATTAACCGAGCTATTATGAAAGTAAATAATTGTTTTTCACATAAATGTATAAGAATGTTACACAAGTTATAAGCCATCACATAAATGTGTCATTGCATCACACATTTAAGTTACTGTGTATAGAATATGATTGAGAGTTGGCTTGAATAATAGTTTTCTTATACACACAAAGAGGGTGATGGTTCTGGGCTGGCGCGGGTGAACTTTCTTCGGAGACTGCGTCGGGTAGAGCTGGAGGATGGTTCAATGCTGGCGCTAGGGCCTTCGCTTTCCAAAACTCCATCTTCATCTGAAAAATCTATTGCTCCAAATTTTCTAAAACCAACGCGCGCAATTCAATATTAGTAATTTCTTGTACATACACATACCAAATATTCGATAAGAAAATCACAAATTTTATTGGGATGAATATCGTATGAACGTACTCTAATTTATCCTGAGCCCAATTAGACAAAGTCGAGAAGGTGTTTTCCAGATCCTCCTTGAAATTTTTAGGATCTGTTGCCATTACGGAACCGGAATGGGCTGAAATGAGAAGCACCACCATAGAAGTAAGCAACACAACATTAGTTGTTTTTGCCATCTTCTCGATCAGCCCAGAAACCAATCAATTGCCTCTGATATTTATTTATTTTTATTTATGTGAAAAACGTTTTGTGGATGAATTTTAAAACATGATTGACGTTGCAATTTATAGTGTTTTTGTTTACTAATAAAAGAATCTATATATAACCAAATTATAAGTTCACTTTTATGTCGCTAAAGCGCTGGAGTGACCTTTTTATTTGGCATAAATCGAGCTACAAATTGTGTAGTTTGGAAGATCTTTGAATTAGCATTATATGTGAGATTCAATTTCACGAAAAATATAGTATATTAAAAAAAATCATGAGTAATATTTAATATTTTTCCGAATAACTATTCTCTTAAATTTAAATAGGATTCAAAATTCGATGACCAATATTCAAGTTTGTGATAAAAACATATTTCACTATGAAAGTCATGTAGTATTGCACATGAGAGAACATACATATTAAGAGTCCAACTCTAATGAAATGAGGAACAAAGTAATTTTATCCATAGTAAGACATGATTAGACATTGCGTTCTACTAGTTAAAACTTGGTGGAGAGAGTTTTGCCGCCCTTGTGGTCCTGTCCGACTCCAATGAAGAATATTAGTCTGAGTGTGATATGACTTAAAGGTGTTCTCCGACTCCAATGAAGAATATAAGTTTGAGTGTGATATGACTTAAAGGTGTTGATCAGTCGTAGGTCCGTTTCTGAAACCTCATATCTAAAAAAAAACACCACATCGTAAAGACCAAAGATGTGATTTAAAACAACTAACTTCATATCTGATCCCAACAAATTTTTAAGGATTATTGAGTTTTCTTTTTTGATTTGAATGATATGCAGGGTGAGGTCTAATCCACTTATCGTGTGATTTGAATGTCTCACTTGTAGACGCACTTTCTCAATGTCCACTTGTCGTGTGATTTGAATGATGCAGGGAGAGGTCTAGTTCGACCATGCACTATATGTATTGAAAGGCCGATATGCGCAAGGCCTTCGTGGAAAAGGATGAGGGTGCGGTACATGGACACCATGAACAAGCTCTGGGATGCAAAGCAGACACCATGAAAAATGCATAAGTAAAATATTTGATTATTTTATGTTACATTTTGGAAGTCAGGATGGTGTATGTGAAGTCGGGATTACAATTGTATAGTGTTTATTAAGAAGGGCTTTAAAAACATATGTATGTAAATATGTATTTTTATTATAACTTATAAGAAAAATTCTATCGGAATTTTTGTGAAAACTCAATATTTTTATAAGAACGATAAAATTTTATGTTGGAGACAGTTGATGGAGTCGCGTTGAATGTTTGGATATGTCGACCAAAAGTTGAGATGTTGGATGTTAGAATCAATACTTTTATTTATGGGATCATTACATTAGTAAAAGATCAATATTACAATGTGTTGCTTGAGCTGAAATTTACAATGTATTCAATTTTGATTTTATTTTAAAAGTATGAAGAAAAAGGGTGATGTAAAATCATATATAAATTTACAAGTACAAAATATGGAGGTATGAAGTGTTACAAAAAACAACTTTTATTATTAGATCTCCATACAATACATGTATGATAATTACATGCATGAAAACTTATAAATACAAAAGTAAATAATTGTTTTTCACATAAATACTGCATAAGAATCATAGACAAGCAAGCCAACATACATAATATCATTGTATCACAAAAAAGTTGTCGTGTCAACTTTCTTATACAGGAACGGAGGGTGATGTTTCTGGGCTCGCACTCGCCGGGGACGTAGCTGGGAGACTCTGTCCAGCAGAGCCGGAGGATGGATCGACGCTTGTGCTGGGGCTTGCGTGATCCATCGGACCACCGTCATTTGAAAATACTATGCCCGGGCTTCATAAACCAATGCAATTCAATGTTAGTGATTAAGGATAATTACATGTGACTATCAACTCTTTTTTTTATTGTTACTTTTAAACTACCGTGAACTATTTTTCGTGCATTTCGTCAGTTAATTTTGATAGAGTTTTATGGAAATGTCAATTTACTTCAACATATACGTACATACCAATATTTAATAAACAAAACATAAAATTTATTGGGACGAGTTTGATGTAGACATACGGATTAGGTGATGGATTCGAACCCCAATCTGGAAAAATATTCTCGAAGAAATTTGCAGAAACTGAAGGGGCTGAAATAAGAAGCACCAGCACAGAAGCAATCAACACAACATTAGCTGTTTTTGCCATCTTCTTGATCAGCCCAGAAACCAATAAACGACCTCGGATGTTTATTTATTTATTTGTTTTTATTTATGTGAAAAACGTTTGTGGGATGATGTTTAAACATGATTGATGTTGCAATTTATAGTGTTTTTGTTTGCCAATAAAAGACATTTTAACTACTGGAATGGCCTTTTTATTTGGCATACATAAAGCCCCTAATTGTGGAGTTTAGGGGACCATTGAATTTGTATTATATATGAGATTCAATTTCACAACAAATATATATTTTAAAAAATCATGAGCATTATATTTAAAATAGGATGAGCAATTCAAGTCTATGATAAAATTGAAAACATGTTTCTATGTAGTTTTTTGGGTGGACACTTCTTAGTACAGGGTAGTAATGCGTGCGAGAAAACGGATAATATTAAGTGGCATAATACTTCATGCCAAATGACGCGTTCGACTTTTGAATAGACAATAGAGAAAGTAGTAGAATCATTATTATTATTATGTTAATGAAAATGTAAGAATATCAACCCTTTTTAAATATGAGGAACACGATAATCTTATTTATGGTAAAACATGATCAGACATCGTGTTTTGATTATTTAAAATCATCACATCATAAACAAGTAGAAGGAAACTTAAAAAAACTAACTTTATATTTGTTAGCAAGAAGTTTTGAAGGATCTCAAACATCATCAATGTCACTGATAATTAGTACCGTTATAAATCGTGCTAAGTTCTATGTTTAAACATGACACTAATGGAGGTGCGTCAAAATTATAAGTGTGAGTTTTGGCACGAGGATGTATTTATTAGTTTAAAAAGCTTTTGTCTCAAAATTTTTGTTTGGTAACTCTAATGTTAAAATATGGTAAAACGTCTGTTAATATCTGTATATATTGTTTGGTAAAGATTGATGATGATGAAGGTTTGTAAATGTAAAGCAAATTAGTTAACCAAATAAAAAAGATCTTCTGTGTCCTATGTGGAAATCATAAACGGAGCTTGCAGGAGAAAGTTTTGAGTTTCCGAACAAGCCCTTACCCTCGATAGTTTCAAATTAAAATTTTGATAGAATTGCTTATCAAATTTTTTTTTTTTTTGGATAGAATTGGTGTGCTATTTAGGATCATGTATCTCGTAGTTGATTGATTCGATTTTTAATTAATGTATCAGGACCAAGCATTGCGCTACCATGTAATAGTAATACATATATAACTTATATGTAATCTATACATATTATAGAAGTTGAAAGAAAAAAAAAAGTTTATAATGCGTATTAGAGCGACACTTCATTTTAATTATGGCACAAAACTTTACTTAACTATGTAATTACTCCTAACCAATAAATTTTGTACGAGTAGGAGTAGGACTAGGTAAAGTCTCTAGAAGAGGCTATGGTTTTCGGAAGCGGCAAAGATGGTGACAATGCATCTGGCGGTCATAGGGTCAGCATTGGAGGAGGGTTGATACCAATATATTCAATGCCTCTCTTCCTAGTGGTCCTTCTCTCTATGGAGTCTATTGTCTCTAAAGCATCATAAGGGCGGGTTGGGTTTTCGAGTTTGTGGTTGCTACAAAGTGCTAGAGGAGGCGGACGTTCTATTTCTCAATTGTGCGCATATTCTTTTCGGCACATCTAGTAAGTAAGTGGGTAGGCAAGTGGAGGGGACAGTGGCGGCAAACAACATATAGAAAGTGTGAGCGGCGGCAGCAAGTTTCGAGGATCCGAAGGCAATGGAGGAGGCGGTAGAAGGGTCTAAGAATTTCGAAGGCAATGGAGGATCCGAAGGCAATGATGGTTCAAGTTCGCCAAGGCTCGTGAGTCGGATTGATGGTGACTTTCGTGAGAGGACCAATTCGCAGTTATTTCGGATAAGAAGATTACTGGTTCGTCAGGTTAAGGGAGAGTTGTTAGGGTGGATGCTTGCGAGAATCAGTCAAACCGGAGAAGAGGGTTTTTCTAGTGCCTCTGGTTTTAGTGATTATGACGTTTTGGCTATGTTTGCCTATAGGGTTTTGGGTTCTTTGATATGGTTATAGTTTATTTCTGCTTTTGTTTCTAGTTGCTTTAGTTTGTTTGGATCTAGTTTTGGTATATGTTTTGCAAAAATATATATTGGTTGCTTTAATTAATGTAATTATATTTTCCTTAAAAAAAAAATTATGTAATTACCCCAATGTCTTATAAGGTAAGTAAATTATTGTAATAAAAAATAATATTTATAAGTGGGTTTGTCAAGGAAACACAACTTTGAGGATGGGAAATACTACAAAAAACATAAAAGCCCAAATTTCACCACTATTGGTTTTTTTTTTCTATTTCATGTCAGTCCAATGATCACTATATCTATGCCTAATCCCTTGTGTATTCATTGATAACAACTTTTTTTTTTGTCATAAAAATACAAAAATTTGTGTAGTGATATTTTAAACAAAATTACTAGTACAAATATCATTCATAGAGGTACGAAGTGTTATAAAAAAGGACAAAACTTTTATTATTAGATCTTCATACAAAAAATGTATGATAATTACATGCACCAAAAATACTTATAAATACAAAAGCAAATAATTGTTTTTCACATAAATACTGTATAAGAATGATAGACAAGCAAGCCAACACATACTATCATTGTATCTCAAAAATGTCATTGTGATAACTTTCTTATACAGAGGGTGGTGTTTCCGGGGACTTAGTTGGGAGGCTCTGTCCGGCAGCGCCGGAGGATTGTGCGCCCGGAGTTGGTTTTTCCATCGAATCACCATTTGAAAGTACTATTATATCGCCTCTGAAACCATTGCAATTCAATGTTTAGTAATTAATTACATATAACTATTATGTACTTATCACATATACATATAAAATATTTAACGAACAAAACATTAAATTTATTGGAACGAGTTTGATGTAAACATACGCATCTGAAGGACCCGAACCCCAACTTGGAAAAAGATCGTCGAAAACACCTGCAGAAACTGTATGGGCTGAAATGAGAAGCACCAGCATAGAAGCAATCAACACAACATTAGCTGTTTTTGCCATCTTCTTTATCAGCCCAGAAACCAGTAAGATGTTTATTTATTTATTTTTATTTATGTGACAAACGTTTGTTGGATGATGTTTAAACATGATTGATGTTGCAATTTATAGTGTTTTTGTTTGCTAATAATAGACATTTTAACCACTGGAATGGCCTTTTTATTTGGCATACATCAAGCCCTTAATTGTGGAGTTTAGATGACCATTGAATTTGTATTATATATGAGATTCAATCTCACCACAAATTAATATATATTTTCAAAATTCATGAGCATTATTTATATTTCCAAATAGCTATTCTTTTAAACTAAAATTAGAAACTATTCAAAATAAGATGACCAATTCATCATGTCTATGATAAAAACATATATATATTTATGTAGTTTTTGGATCGACACTTCTTAGTACATGCATGGTAGGGGTGGTCAACGGTCGTTTTTTTTCTTCTTGATGTTATACCAAATCACTACTAGCGGCTTACTAAAAAGTGTGACCGTATGATGTTATAAAAAAATATTAAGGACAAACCGAACCAAACCACGCATTTTTTTGGCGGTTTAGTTTGGTTTGGTTCAACGGTTTGTGCTGTAGGTTCAATGAATATTAGATCATAAAAAATCGAATATGACATTATCATATTAATATTGAAAAAAAAACTATTATTAGTTTAGGTTTACACCTTTGTGGTTTTGTGTTTCGTGAGTTTGTCTAGATTTAGTTTGCAAGGAGAAACACAGTTCACAACAAAGAATTACGCTATCAAGGGATCAAAGTGATGTTACTAAAATATTCATGAGTAAGTGAGGTTTTTAAAGTTTTATTGAGCCATGTTTAGCCATTACCCATATATTTATTTACTATTTAGTTTTATTTCTCCTATATAAAAGTATACGAGTAAATATATATAAAATTGTGAATTTTATTTATTTATAGGTGGTTGGTTTGGTTTGAAAAATTCATACTATGAATAGAACGGTTTAGTTCGATTTTATTTAAATATACACCACGATTTAATTTTTAATACCTGTTTGGTTCGGTTTTCTTAACAACCCTAATGCATGGTATGTAGTAATGCACACGAGACGTCAAAAATTGCTATCGACCTACGAATAATTAAGTAGACAATAGAAAAACTAGTGAAATCATTACTATGCATATGAAAATGAAAATCAACCCTTTCTATGTACGAGGAATACGGTAATTTCATTCATAGTTTGTAAAAGTGTCACATTGTAAACACCTAGGAAGTAATTTAAACAAAACTAACTTCATATTTGTTCACCAATAAGATTTTAAGGATCTCAGACATCATCAATGTCACTCATTAGTGCAGTTAACCATTTTATGAGTTCACTGATGAACTAGTGGTTAATTATTGTCACGATTTCATTTAAAGTAGTTATGAATTTGTAAGTAATTAAAAAAAGTGCAAGTGACTCTTAATTAATCTTTCTGTTACTTCATTATTGATCGAACTCTAAAATTGTCAGGAGACACTTCACTTCTAAAGTTGAATCTCCAATGGAAAAAGGACTAATGTATCATTGTCTAGTTATGAGAATGTAGATAAAACTACAAATATTGTTTCTCTTTAATGCAAAAAAAAAAAAAAACTAATAATTTATTGCTTCAAATTGAGTGATATTTTGAACTTGATTCTACCCAAAAGCTAATAAATTGAGGGCTCAACGTGTATATCAGGAAGCGACAAACTTCACACATGTAAACGCTAATAAATAGGCAAACATTATACCCATAAAATAATAACAAGTCAAGTGGTTCAATGCTTGCGCTAGGGCCTTCGGTTTCCATTACTCTCAATCTTTAACTGAAACTTTTTATTTTGTTTTATAAGCAAGCAATATCTTTATTGAAAATTCAGAATGGAAAAATATAATTACAAAGCCCGAAAGGGAAAAGAAAAAACTAGCCCAAAAGAGAGCAATGATCGTTGCACCAAAGTCAAAATTAAAAAAAAAAAAAAAGGCGGGAGGAATGCCAACCATGCATGATAAAAGAGAGAAACTAAAAATCTTGTTCTTAAGAAGGATATCCTCAATGCTAACAAGTTTGTTGCTGAAACAAGATCATTCTGGACTAGCCAAATGTTCCACAAAATCACCGGACAAAACGAGTTCCAAAGCTTCCGTCGTCGAGCATTGCCAGGAAAGATGGACGGTCACGCAACCAGAAGAGCGACGCTGTTTACCCGGACTTTTACTACGACTCAGAGGTAATTTGGCTAGCCTCATGCTCAATGATGCTTGTCCCGCTATCAAATAATCTCCCCCCTTGTCGAGCGAAGCGAGTCCAATTTGGCATATGGTTCCTCCCCCGCCAAGAGTGCATTCTTGTTGGGGGAACTTCTTTACCAAACTATTTGAATACGACTATTAAAGAGAAAAAAACCCATTTAGAATATCGAGTACTCGTGCTGCCTCCACTCGACTTTCCAACATGACGAAACCGTATCTACTTTCCCTACCGTTAAAGATATTTTTGTACGTAACAATCCAACACATCTGATTAGCGTCTGAAGATATTTCCTAGCCTCCGAAAAGTTATAATGAGAAAGAAATTGCCAACATAGAGAGTGACATGTTGGGAGCGAGGTGGTCGACCAAGTACGGAGACCTGTGGCCGTTGTGGTGTTGCTGCTGCCGACGGCCGGCTAGGGTTAGAGAGGCGGCTCATGATCGAAGATGACATCGTTCTCTTCATGCTATAACGAATTATGATGAATCTAATTTATGGGTGAAGTGTTGGGTGTCTTTCTTGATCTTCTGAAAGATCTATTGCACCAAATTCTCTGAAACCAACGCAATTAAAAATATATATATTAGTAATTACTTGAACATATACATACCAAATATTTAATAAAGAAATCACAGAATATATGAATTTCATGTATATTCGTACTCTAATTTAGCCTGAGCCCAATCGGACATAGTTGAGAAGACGTTTTCCAAATCCTCCTTGAAATTTTCAGAATATTCAGAATCTGCTGCAATCACTGAAACTGAAATGAGAAGCACCAACATACAAGTAAACAACACAACATTTGTTGCATTGGCCATTTTCTCTACATATCAGCCCAGAAACCAATCAATTGCCTCTGATTTTTATATATTTATTTATTTTGTATTTATTTATATGAAAAATGTTTGCTGATGAAATCTGAACATGTTGAGGTTGCAATTTATAGTGTTTTTGTTTGCTAATAAAAGAAAATATAACCAAAATCAGGAGTTCACGTCTTTGTCGCTAAAGCACTGGATTGACCTTTTTATTTGGCGAAAATCGTGTAGCATTATTTAATATGTTTCTAACTAAAAGGGGAAATATTCGTATGCCCCGATCGGCCACATGAAAAGCAAATTAGACGAAGGCCCCTTCAGAAGCCACCGGTTGCCAGAAATTATCCCACCACACCTTCACAAAATGTCCCGAACTCGTCATTTTGGTGATAATATCCACTTTTAAAGACCATCCTATTGCTCTCGCCACTTCCAACAACTTCTCCTCATCAAAGAAATCGAGCGGCAGCCCCAAGTAACGAACTCATACTAAGGTTCTCAAGATAGTATCATTATCAGGGCGGAACTCTCTAGGATCCACGGTCGAACCGTAAGGTGATAATTCGAAGATCATCCAAGAATCTTCCTCCATGACATGCTTATTGTTGAAGGCAAATTGTTCTAAAATCAATTGAGAAAAATAAGACAGAACAAAAATAATCATGATGATGAAAAAAATGAGTGTTAGTAATATATAGGTTAGTAGAAGAAAGAAAGTTATGGAAGCTATAAGACAAAAAAGTTCAATATTTTAAAGTTCTCAATTACAAGAGTGTAAATTCCAAAGTTTGTTGGGTTTAGAGATTAAGATTTTATTAGAAATTTCATAATATAAACTGAAATAATTAAATTAAAGGGCACAAAACAATTTACTCATTATGTACTGGACTCTTATGTACATATATATTGTTGAAAGGGGAAAATGGAGGTGAGTCAACTAACCTAAGTTTAAATTAGTCGAACCATCAAAACTACATAGTTTTACTAAAAACACAATCACATCAATCCAAATCCAATTCTAAATCTGACCCACAAGAAATTTTACGATTCTAAACCTGGCCCGACAGCCGTATTCCGTAAACACATGTTCAACGCAAATCAGTGATTCGATCTCTAGTTCGACAGCAAACATCGTCCAATCTCGCCGGAGCAATCACAAGTAAGTGAGAATCTTCTCCTTCATATTTTGTGTTTCTTCTCCTTCATATTTTGTTTCCAATGCTCTGTTTTTGATTTTTAGTGGTGTGATTTTGTGGGCAATCACAACAGAAAACAAAGTGTTTTTCCAATTTCTCAGTGTCTGATATGCTTTGTGTGTAGTTATCTAGTTGATATATGCTTATTGATCAATTTTGCCTTCATGTATGTATGTTTCGTTAATAGTAATAATTTATTATGAGAAGAGAACGAAGCTTTGGAACAAAACAATGGTTGTGTCCAATCCACTAATGGAATTGGAACAAAATTGGATATGGTTGTGTTCAATCCAATAATTATTTGTTGATCAATCCACTAATGGAATTGAAACAA
>JAYMTA010002201.1:0-17179 GCA_036897625.1 Pelargonium cotyledonis | reverse complement strand
AGCACGGTCGACGGACTCAGCGGTGGTCGACGGCGCCAGCGTGGATCTGGGACGAGGAGGGCGCGATGGGACGCTTGCTGTCCAGATCTGGCCGCTGCTGTCCAGATCTCCGGCGACGCCTGTTGGATCTGTGACAGAGAGAAGAGAGAGAGAAAGCGAGAGAGAGGAGAGAGAGAGAGAGAGGAGAGAGAAGAGAAAAAAAATTAATTGTATTTTTTAAATAAATTTGAGGGTAAAATGGTAATTTCACATACAAGAAAAATGTTAAAACCCGTTAAAAAATTGAATTTTTCTGCAAAATTATGAGTTTTTTGGTGAAACTATGAGTTTTCTGGCGAAAATGATGAACATGTTTTTGATGAAAAGAAAAGTAAATAGTGAAGAAAAATTTTGGAATTTAAAAAAAATATTGGTCATATGGTAGGCATATGATTGAAATTTGAGAATATTTCGTTAACTTTGATGAAAAAATTGGATGGAATGTTAAAAGACATAGTTCAGAGGTGATAAAAGTTACATCTTAATATTTAGAATATGTATGTATAATAAGCCTATCTAATAGAGAAGGTATGTGTAATTTTCACAAAACTAAAATCACGACACCAAGACCATCACGAATTAAACCCCCTGCAACAGCTTGCCCATTACGGCTAGCACCATCGAAGTTCATCACTAATTCACCCAAAACCGATCGTTTCCTAGCCACATAACGACATGGGTTGAAGCGAATGCAAGGTAAAGGGATGGAAAAGCTATTCAATAAATTCACCAACCAAAATTGCACCTTCCTAATAATCAAGCTAGCCTGACAACAAACACCATTAAACCGGCTATTATTCCTTGCTAACCACAGTTCCTATAAACCACAACCAACACAAACTAATTTCAGAGGAATAATTCAAACCTGCCCAGAAAAAGGACAATAGATCTGCCAATGAAGTTGTTGCCGGCGCCGGAAGCTGCAGAAAGGAGGACATCCACTGCCACACCTGAGTTGCGGTTTGACTCTGCACAAATAGATGACGAATGGTCTCGGAGCTTCCCTCTTTGCAACAAGCACACATATGGAGACCATCGGAATACCGAAAGAGGCCACCGTCCCATCCAACGGAGTTGTGCCGTGAATCAACCTCCATAAAAAACAAGAAATCATTTTGGGAAATATAGGATGCCACACTTTCTTACAACATTGCCAATAAACCCCTTCCGACCTGCGAGTCTGCCAAAACTCCGACGCCGAGAATCTCCCAACATGTTCCGTACAAAAAATAAGTCGATCCTCAACCCCATCTTGAAGCACTACCATCTGCAAACACAACAACCGGTCCTCCCCTCCACGTCGTAACAAGTCCTCATGCAATCTCTAGTCATGCACCACCGACTTTACCATTAAAGGTCCAGCCATAATGGGAATAAAGTCGCACCAACAATCAGCCCAGAAATCAACTACCCTCTCCTAACTACCACTTGCATTGTGGTAATAAAATTTGCACCAAACCATGAACACACTTCCACAATGCCGAGCCCGACGACGCATGAGCTGTCACAGGGTGACTAAATCTCGATCTCATGAAGCTTTCCCATAAGCTATTGCCTTGGATGTATAACCATGCAAACTTAGCATGAAGGCTCTCTTGTAGGTCAAATAAATTTCGGATGCCTAAGCCTCCCTCCTCCAAAGGCTTACACACCCTTTCCCAACTAAGCCATCTCCTTCGAGACTCATTACCGGAGCTCTAAAAGAACCCCGACATGGTAGAGTTAAGCCTATTCAAGTACGGATATTGGTCCGGGTCTTGGCGTGAGTGTGTCCCGCGTCTCATATTTGGTTTTGGCATGTCATGTACGGACATTAGTCCATGTCTCGTCGTGAGTGCGTCCCGCGTCCTATTCTTGGCTTAGGCGCGTCCCGTACATACATTGGTCCGAGTCTCGGTGTGAGCGCGTCCCACATCCCATGCTTGGCTTGGGCCCGTCATGTACGGACATTGGTCTGGGTCTTGGCGTGAACGCGTCACGTACGAACATTGGTCTGGGTCTTGGCGTGAGCGCGTCCCACGTCCTATGCTTGGCTAGGGCACGTCACGTATGAACATTGGTTCGGGTATTGATGTGAGCGCTTTCCGCATCCCATGCTTGGCTTGGGTGCGTCACGTACGGACATTAATTCGGGTCTTGGAGTGAGTGTGTCTCGTGTCTCATGCTTTGCTTGGAGCTTGTGGATGTTCATGGTGAAGGTTGGGGGCCACCATGGCCGGTGCTCATGGGTGAAGGTGGAAGCCATGGAGGGAGAGCTGGTTCACGTCCTTGGAGTGAAGCTTTTGGATTATTTATTTAATCATGTGGATTAACATTGATTTATTATTAACACACACGTAATTTTAATATATGTCTCGCACTATTATCAAAACTGGTTAATGGAATTGGTTTATGTATATAAAGTGAAGAAATTGTGATAGGTAAGATTTATTCACTCGGGACCCAACTTGTAGCCCAACATGTAGGCAGCGAGTTTCTTTTCACGAGACTGACTAAAGGAAGAAAAACCGTGTTAAGATTAGTGGGCCTATAGCCCGCTAATCTTAAGAAATAGAGACATTTTGTTCATACAAGTAAACACATTTGTGTTGGAAGCCCAATCTCATATATTAAATTGATTGGCCCATAATGCAATATTTATATGTATATTTTATACATATGCCCATTCCACATATGGGCTATATTGGGGTTGTCCAACAAATGGAAAAGGGAAAATATACAGACATCATCTGTGTTCTTCATCTCTCTCTATTTTCTTTTTCCCTTTTCTGAAAAACATCCGGGAATACAAGTTGAAGAGGAGATAATCTGAAATTGTGGCTGTTGAAATTCGACCATGGATGCTTCAAGAGGCAAATGTTCCTTTCATGCTTAAGTTGTGATTATGAACTTACTCTCTAAATTTTTAACAATTGGTATCAGAGCCTTATTAGGGATTTATGCTAGTATTGTTCTTGATAATGCATAATTTTGCTTTGCATATATGATTAGAACATTTTTGTTAATGCATGAACCCTAAATAGCATTCATGGTTGTTGCATGTTGATATTTTGATGTTTGATGATGAAATAAAATTATGAATTTTACTTCTCTATTTTTTCTTTACATAATCTATAAGTATTTTGGTTGTAATATGGCTAAAATTTCATTGCATGAAGGATTTGTCAGATTTCTCTCTGTCTGGTGTTTCCAGTTCCTGGATCTGTTTTGCTGCAGATTTCAGAAAGAAAATAGTATTTTGGTTGTAATCGTTAATAGTATTATTAAATATTATGAAACTGTATATGCATGGAAAATATAAAAGTATATGGTTTCAAGTGATTTGGAACTCTGGTCGCAAACCTCAAACTACATTGTAACATTGCTTGACCACATGAGCTAGGTGGTTATTCTGTATACCGTCAATAGTTTTATAAATGTATATAAAGTTGTCTGTACAAATAAAATAAAATAACATATTTTACATGACATGCGATTCGAACCTAGGACCATTGATTTTGTGTTTTATACTAGTTTTTTCTCCCGACGATGCCCGGGTTTTTGATTCATTAGTATCAATTATTCTATGGTGAATAAAATTGTATACTTTCTCATACGTGAGTTCTATGTAATAAATAATATATTTTATCTAAAAGATAAATATGTTTCAAATAATTACAAAATATAAATAAATTTTTAATAATTTGGATAATAAGTAAATTTAAATGAATAACAAAATAGATAATTACAATTTTTGTAAAAAGACAATTAAAAAATTAATAATAGATTTAAAATAATAATATAGGGTGACACATGTCAATTAGAGAATGTACGACGTGTCGCTCAAAGAGAGCATGTCTTTCCTATTATATATATTTATTAGATTGTCAAGTGGATATATATAATATGCTCCCCTTATTCCTGAGTAATGCTGTATGTACAAAATGATGTGTCAACTAATAAGACATGACACGTCATTTACTTCATCAATGACTTAACTTAATCATAACACTCCACGTATATAATAAATTTTATAAACTGGGCGCTCCGCTCCAAAAATTCATGAGAGGCCGGTGGTATCATATATGCCTAGTTAGTATTTGTCAAAACTTAATTTTAAACACAAAAATATGATACATATACATGCCACATAGACTGTCACGCCACTCTGTACAAAAAAAAATGTACCAAATTTGGGACATTTAGCATTTTTCCTTCTTCCTTCTCTCCCTAAATACAATGCAAAGATTTTAAGTCAAGATTTATTTGACATACACTAAGCTATTAATGAGGTGATATCACCTTGTTAAAAATCATGGATTCATGTTCACTTTGGTTGATATGAAAGAATTTGAATATGTGGCCTTTATCTCATTGGTTTGGCCATGAGTTCAAGCGGAGAGCGCCGCTCCCATAAATTCACTTGGATGTGTATGAATGAATTGTGATGTGTTGACATCGTCTCATTAGCTTGACTTAACATAAACCTTAAAATATTTTGTATAAATTTGTTGTGTGTGTTTAACTTTAAGTTTTTCCTTTAAAAAAGTTTTTCCTTTAAAAAAAAAAGGAACTTCAAGTTTAGTTTTAGAATACAAAAAAAAATTCTTAAAGTTACCTTTTTATTTTTTATTTTTGATAAAATAAACAGTCGGTGCCTTTTATTATAAACGACCCAAAGGTCAAAAATAAGTTATCTTTTTATTGCATGGACTAGTTTATACACCCGTACAATATAAGTGCGAACAAAAAAAAACCTTCAAGTTCTTCAGAACCAAAAAAATATCTTAATTCGAGTCACAGGGAATGCAACTACGTTAAAACTTGGTAGGGAGAGTTTTGGCGCCCTTGTGGTCCTACCAGGCTCGAATGAGGATTAGTCTGGGTGTGGTAAAATGGATTAAAAATGTCACTACAAGAAAACAGCTTATCAGCGACGGATCAGCTACGGGCCAAAAATCGTCGCTGATCAGCTACGGAATATGTTCGTAGCTGATCAACGACGGAATCAGCTACGGATTTTCCGTCGCTAATCCCCGTAAGTGATCATCACTTAACAAAACGTCGCCGTTTGACGTAGGGTTTGGAATAGAGATGGTTTGTTCCGTTGCTGGTATGAAAAGATATAATCGCAACCTATTGCCTTTTCGTCCCTGGATAATGATCAGTTACGAATTTTTAAAGATCAACTACGGAAAATTCCGCAACTGGTAAGTTTTTTTCTTGTAGTGTGTCAACCGCAAGTTTGCGGATCTGCTCAGAAACCTCATGATATATATATATATATATATATACACACACATATATCTTAAAATTCAATAATATGTAATATCCTTGGTTGATAATGAGTATTGAGGACAAGTATTTTGGGGAAGTGTTGAGTAGAAAGTAGAAACAATGAAAGTGGAAACGTAGAGGGAGGAGAAGAGGGTGCGAGGTGTAAGTGAGTGGTTGGTGGAGTCACTGAAATTAGAGTTTCTACTTTACGTAGAACATAAATAATTTAGACAACCCGAACCCCATATCCCAATCTTTCTCTTTCATTTCGAGCATATCATTAACTTCTTTTATCTTTTGTTTTTTAGTCATATGTTCTCGATCGCAACTAGATTGTCGTTTTTATATTATCAATCATCCATACTAAATTTATGGTTAACCAAATCAGCTCTAGTTTTGGTGATGTTTTGAGGTTTATGAATGCAAATATTAGTTTTCCCTCTACTTGCTCATAACTAAAAATGCAATTAGATAGTACAAGGGATGACATGTAATTATAATGGATCTATCGCGTCGTTCAGATCCCACAAATTTATAAGAGTAGACATAAGTGAAATTTAATGTGAATTTGTAAGTTCGTAGGTTATATTTTATTGTTGAATTATGACCTCTTTGTCAATTACATTCATATTGCATCAGCTAGCAACCTACATAGTAAGAGTCTAAAATTGTCTACGCAAATTTTCATTTTCGTGACCTCACAAATGTGGGTTTTGTCGTCTATTGAGATCCATGTCTCCAACTAGTATAGGATTATATCTTTGAGGAGTTTGTATATATTGGTTTATCAAAAAGCACCACTACCATTTGATGCACAATTAAGCGAAAACGAATGAAGCAAGCAAAAGATTAGAATCCATAAAGAGAAACTAAATTTCTCTTCTTTTTTTTTTTTTTTGTATTAGTCTAAAAATCAAAGTCTGAACACGTAAAACAAATAGCTAAACTCAAATCCCTAATCATAATATTGTACAACTCCGAAAATCATAATATTTGTTACCAAATGTCAAAACTCCACAAATCATAATACTAGTCAAATATCAAACACGTTCATAGATAACAGAACTTATAAGCGAGGAAACAATTCCATAATAGTCTAGGATGGCATATATATGTTACATGAAGTAATGAGTATTGACTGTGCAAGCTGAAAGCGCCAACTGAATTTGACCAATTCTTAAACAATTTTTCATTATAATCTACTTACATCAACTTGAGTTGAATACGAAATTCCCTCAAACCAACAAAATTTAAAAAATCAATCATTGCATGAGTTAATAAAGAGTCAAGCTCGCATTCCTTGTGCAAGGTGAAGAATAAACATATCAACATTGAAATGCAATGAAATGTACACGGGATGGCCCTAAAAGTCTAATGCTCGTATTGGAATGAAGTTCACACGGTACATGTAAATTGATGTTTTGTGAACCTCACAAATAATCAAAAAAATTGTATGCAAAAATATATGTCGTTTTATGTTTTATGTAAACTTTTAAGTATGAATATGTAAAACCTATGTAGTACTAATGTACGAAGCTAAAGACTATAAAAGGAGCTTCTTGATATATTCGATCGGTATAAAGTTCATTGTCTTGAGGAATTTTATGATTTGTCATTATAGTTGAGCTGTTTTTTTCATTGAAGTCATTTTAAGGTTAAGCTTGATTACAAACTAAGCATTATTGACCATGTACCACAATATTGCAAATCCACAACAAAATTGGAGCACAACCAATCACTTAGTTATAATTGTCCAAAATCAACAACTTGACAATTCCAATCTAACCACTTACAAGGAATTTAATGATTTAGACAGTCATAAAAAAAAAATTTAAGATGCTTATTTCATCTCACAATTTGTTTGTTTTCTTAAAAAAAAAAATTCTTTTTGTTTGAGAATAATTATTTCATAAATTGGGGCAAACATGGACTTTAAACAAATGACCTCATATGATAGAATCGCTGTGAGTGATCATTTTTACATTCCTTAAATTGACCTAAATCCAATAGAATTTGACTAACATTGATTCCAAAATGAATCCAATAGTTTGGTTTTAATGGTAATGGTATTGAACTGGTTGTAGTTCCTAAATGAGTAAATAGCTCCATGCACGTAATTGCACATTTGTACCAAACTATTTCAATGAATTTTGATTACCCTTAAAAAAACTACGAATATATGCTTGCTAAACATTAGTACGATTATTTTAGGGGTAATTATTATTGCACTCCTAGTTTTTCAGCTGCCACCTCTACAAAAAAATTGTAAACTTTTAGGTACCATGTGATTTTCAACGTTGAATCTGTAAATAATTGCAAAAGACGATTTCACCCCTTAATGGTAAAATGCTTCATCACCGAACGCTCGTGCTTTTCGGCGGATTAGAATTTGAAATTTGGAGATTCTAGAGAGATTGAGGGTTGAGAGAGAAGAGAGTGTGGGAGCTTCTTTCTTTTCTTCCTTTTCTGGCGAATTAGAGTTTGAAATTTGGGGATTTTGGAGAGATTTAGGGTTGAGAGTGAAGAGAGAGATTGATGATAAAGCTCGATGATGTAGATCAATGAAGCTACTCGACAGCGACGGATGAAGCTCAACTCTTCTTTAACGTGCTCTGGTGTCCTCTGTACTCCTGCCTCAACAGTTGACGACCTCAACAACGTGATTTAAGGCTGATTTTGTAAATGATTTTGGGGTTCATTTTAGGGACCGAGAGATCTGATTTCAGGGTTGATTTGAGGGCTTTTATGGCTGATTTTGAGTTCAATTTTTGTTGACAAATATGTTTTTTCTTTATGTGTTAAATTTGATTGTGATGGTTTGGTTTGAATTTGTGTTGATTTACTTCAAAAAAAATTGATTTGTTTTTGTGTGGATTTGTTCACTCGTTCATAATATTTCGGCGACCGCAATGTTCATATGGTTGCCAAATTTTTAAATAAAAATGGTATTTTAGTCAATAAATGTGATTCTACTAAAAAATGACAAGTTTAAAAACAAATGAAGATGCCACGTGTAGCATCCGAGTACCACGTCGCCAAGATCATCGACTATGAAGCCCGACCTGAAGTCGCGTGTCTAAGGCACCGGGCATGCAAATGGTTGCCTCCGAGGTCGTGGGCGACATCCAATGCCGCTTGGCGGTGCCCAAGTCCATCATGCGCGCCCAACGCCAATAGTCGCCTCTCATCATGTTGGTGATGACTAATGTCGACCGGCGGTCCTCAAAGCCATCACGCGCCCTAGGCGCCCAACGAACGACTCTCTAGACAATAACGCCACTAAGCCATGTGACGAGCCTCTCAAAGCCAAGAGCGAGAACCAAGACACCTTGAAGTCCCAAACGCACTAAGGGGCCAAGCTAAGCCCACCCCCGAGGGCTCAAGACAAAGTGATCCCTTGCTCACCCTTGGATGTCTCGAGCCATCCAAGTCCACTTCAAGCATCTCTAAGGACGTCTCAAGTTATCCTAATTCATTCCAATGTTTTCCCAAATGTTCCAAAGACTCCCCGAGGTCTTCCAAACACCCAAAACCCCTCCAAGCCCCAACATGGTCTGTACAGACCACCATGGATTCGTACAAACCATCATGGATCTGTAGATCCGTACATACCTCCATGGATACGTAGATTCATACAAACTACCCCCCATGTTCAGTATGGACATACACCCATCCCATCAACATTCCCATTGTTCCCTTGATCGTCCCAAGCCTTCCCTAAACTTCCCTTGGCCTTCCAAATCCTCTAAGGGTGTCCGTACCAATCACCTCTCCCAAGCCTCGTCCGTACAGACAATCCCTTAGTCCGTACAGACAATCCCTTAGTCTGTACAGACCACCCTCCAACTTTCTTCCTTCTATTCATCCTTCCTAATCCATCCCTTGAGCCCCCAAACCTTCCGTTTGTCCTTCCAAACCTCCCTTAACCCTCAACGCCCCTCAAAACTCCTCCATGGTTTGTATTGACCAAGCATGTCCGTACTGACTACCCATGATCCATATTGGCCATCCATTGGTCCGTACGGACCACCCTCCAAACCTTATCCAAAGTCTTCCATCCCTCTTACATTCTCTTGGTCTGAAACTTCATCTCATGGCTTCACATGACCTCTAAATTCTATCTCATGTCCTCCCTTGGTCACAAGATCCTTCAAAGCCCTTCAAAACCCTTTAAGGATCCGTATAGGCCAACTCTCCAAGGCCTCCATCCATACTAACTATATTGGCCCGTCCGTACAGACAATAACCCTCCAAACACTTTCCCCCTTCGTCCCAAACCTCCTCTTGAGCTCCCAAGACACTTCCAAGACCCCAAAGCCCTCCAAACATCAAGTCTTTTCTATACCGACCACAAGCCATCTGTACTGTCCACCTCCCCAAACCATCTGTACAATCCACCATGTCATCTTGGTCTCTTGGCTTCCAAAAGCTTCCCAAGGATGTCCCAAGGCCATCTCGTGCTCCCTCGAGGCCTCCAAGGGACATCCAAGGCCTTCTAAGGTCAATATAAGACACTCAAAATCCATCTATGGCTCATCCACGGATCCAAACTTCCTCTACTATCCGTCTAGACTTATTTGTAGATCCACCCAAGTCTTTCTGTGGATGGCCCCTCCTCTATGCCACTTTTTCCCGCGACCCTCCAAAGGCATCTCGTCCCTTCCTATGGTTACCCAAGGCTTCCCATAGGCATCCTAAGCCTTCCACACTCCATCCGGGATGCATCCAAGCTCATCCGTCTCCATCCGGGGCAAATTCATGGATTTGTGGCCATATGTGAGTTATCCATACAACTTCCACGGCTCTATGGCTGTCCGTCGGCTTATTTAAGCCACTTTCACGAATCGAGAACTCATCCACGACTTATCCAAATGGCTTCTATGGCGCATCCACAGATTCTACCAAGCTTTCGGATGGCTTCATTGGCGCATCCATGGATCCACAAAGCTTCCGAAAGTCATCCGTGATGCTTCCACAAATCCGACCAGACTTTCTCGAGACTTTCGTGGTGCCCACTGATCCAGCCAGACTTCCGTGAGACTTTCGTGGTGCATCCATAAATTCAACCTATATCCACACTTATCAGTGGAAGCCGTCTCCAAGGATCCATAGATTCGTCACTTGTCCCGGTTTCGTCCCACGGATCCACTTGGGCTTCCAAGAACACCAACCATCCAGCCATGGTCTGAGCCATCCGGGCATAGACACTAGACAAGCGACCATGAGCGTCCCCGGATTGGACTATCATCGAGGTCGTCCCAAACACATATTTACGCTTTTCATCACTTCGGCCACACTTGAGCCACTTTAAGGGGTTGGAACCATGTCCCGCATGATGGAGGCTTCCAAGGTCCTCATCATCCGCTTCCGGCTCACGGGACGGTGCAAGGAGTCAGTTGCGTCTGACTTGCGCGCAATTTGCCAGTCAGTTAACCCCTCCAAGCCTTCCAAATGGGGTCCACTTCAATATCGGCCAATTGCACGACAACACGTGACACTCCAATGGAGTTAGTATAAATATTCATTCTCACAAAGAGAATGAGAGCTCTCTCGTTGTTATCTAATACTTTCTCTTTCTAAAAGCTCTCTAGAGCCCTCGTGCAAACCACATGATACATTATGTTACAAATTCTATCAAATTTAACCACTAAAACGTTCTCTCTTTTTTTAGCAAGTTCAAAGAATTATATGCTGAGATTGAAACTAGTACAAGGTACATATATACTTTTAAGTGGTAAACCGATATGAGATATTTGCAATCTGCTCTTAATTAAAAGAAAATTGAGGTGGATTCGTCAATGTAATAGACAATAAAAGTCCAAGTTTAAACTCAAAAGGGGAAGGGTAGTGACGTGGATTAGAAGTACACGTAGGACGGTGGTGGTGGTCGGCCGAATCATGCGGCGAACTGTATGATGACTGGACCCACTCTCAAATTCCCCTCATGGCAATGCTTGCTGGGGCGGTGGTGAGCCAAATCCCAGAACCATCTTATTTAAATTATTTTAAATATCAATTCAGCTTATTTAAAAAAGCCATTTTCATTATATATATTGTTAAATTTGATAGAGACTTATGTTTGAGCTTATATTAAAATGCCAGTTGTTTCAAAAAAAAAAAAATTATGTTAAGTAGCATAGGAAGTTGTTTTACATTAACCTAAATTCTAATTTTTGATACTTCAAAAGTACAATAGTCCAAGTATATCCGAGGTGAGAGTAAAACAAATCACTTCTATCGATAACTAACAAGTCTAGAAGTGTTCTTTGGCGGGTTATCTTCCTGTTTATAAAAGTGGTCAATTTAACTTAGCCTATTCATTGCGGTGTAGAGTTTTTTTTTAACTTATAAACCATCTATTAATTATGTATTTTTGTATGATTTGTGAATTACATGATGATTTGATGCATTACACATAATTCACTCAATCCATAATGTTGTATTTTAATAAAGGGATTACACATGGTCTTTGTAAACATATTACCAACTTATTGAACATATGAATGAGTTGGGTTAAATTAGAGAGTGCGCGCGGTTTATACTTGAACAATGGTTTTTAGTTTATATTTATGTGTTATCCATTTTTTTATGGACAATCCTATATTAGTCAAATCAATTCTTTAAGATTAAAATATTATGTTTGTGTTAAACTTTGTTTGATTTATATTTAAAATATATAATTCAAAATTGTTGAAACATATATAATTATAATAATTGACGTGGATGGTATAGTGGCGTTAGCGTAAGCAGCAAAAGGAGATCCATTAGAGGGTCCCCAGTCAAGATACTGCCCCTTTCATTTTTGACGTAGACCCTCCTCCAACTACAGCCCCACCTCCTTCTCTTTCTAATCCATCAACACCAACACGTTTTCATAAAACATGTCAAAATCAGGACATTCCGTTAAATTTATGAACAAAATTTGTAGTTCATATTTATGTACGTATAATATTTTGTTTAAATGAACGTTATGATTTGACACGGTTTTTGAAAACATTTTGATCAAATTGGCACGATTATATAAACTTTGGACTAAATTTACTCGATGGATAGTTCAGAAACTAAATCGACACGTTTTAGATAGTTTATTGACTAAATTTGACTTTTTTTTTCTTTTAAAATGAGTGTAGTACTATTTTTATATTAGAATAATTAAATTATCAATAAATAATTCATTCATTCTTAACTTGGTTTGGGTTCTAACTACTGGAATACTCTTCTAGCTCTGGAAACCCTAGCCGCCATCACTCTTAGATTTCCTTCTCTATTGCTCCTTTGAGCCACCGTCGATTTGTTTGTTGACCGGCGGTGGCTCAACTTGCATTCAATATACATGTGGTCTGTCTCCTTTTGTGGAGTTTCCCTCAGTAGGAGGTGGATTTCGTTCGTGTCTGTCTCCTTTTGTGGAGTTTTCCCTCGGTAGGAGGCTGTGGACTTCGTTCGTGTTTGGTGTGTGATGGATTCGAGAAGATTCCGCAATCTCGAGATAGAATCAGGTTTCGAGATGCGTGTGTAGCAGGTGGTCTGATTCATCTGAGTCGACGGCGTGGGGTCCGGATCATTGCACGTCGCCGGTGGATTTCACTATGAATGGTCTGGTATTTCCTCTGGGTCCGGATAGGGAGCAACTTAGGTCAAGGCCTTATCTCTGCTGGAGAGTGTTTTTCTTGGGATTTCCCGGTCAGTAGGGCTTCCGAGGGTTTATCTATTTAGGTTTAGTTTAGTTTGTTTTCTAGCTTCAGTTTGTGTTTAGTTTGGATTCTGTTTTGTATTGTTTGGTGTGCTTCCCTCGATCCCGCTACTGTACTTTATCCTATTTGGAATGATATTTAGTTAGGGAAGAGTATTCACACATGTATTTTATTTACATGTACTTTCCATGTATTTTGTATAACTAATGAAAATGTTTAGGGCAAAAAATGAATATTTATTTACTTACATTTATCTATTTAAGCGAAGAAAAATTATATTTACGATTTTTAGTATTTAAACGTTTATAAGTTATACACTAACAAGTTGTAAAAGCTTATTATAATACGTCAAAATAGGTACAAAATATTAACATTTGTAATAAATTCATTAAAATATTGAAACTTGTCCATTTTTTACCCTAAACATTTTCATTAGCAAAATGAAATATACATGTGAAAATACATGTAAAAATCTATACATGGAAAAATACTTTTCCTTTAGTTATTTTGTTCCAGTCAAAAAATTAAATTATCAATAATTAGGACCTGATCAAACTAATCCTAACATAAAAAATTGCAAAAAGATTTCAAGTTATTTGGTCACTCGTGGTCTTCACTCTTACCACAATCTCTTTATGCTCAAGGTGTGAATTACAAGCCTAAGAATGGAGGGACACCAACTATGATTGCATCAGTTCAAACATTAACATTACAAAAGTGGATATTTGATATATATATATATATACACACACACATAAGAGCACATATGTGACAAAATTAATCCCAAAACAAGAGTGTAAAAACTACAATAATAATGATGAAAATTTGTGTTTATCGTCATATAGATTAATTATAAAAATTTCTAATTATTTTTTTGCCACAACTAAGCCACTCTGGTTGACATTCGTTTAGACATTTTCATAACCAGCGTGCATTACTAATAAAATTAATAATAGCCAATACTGTACAGAATGTCAACTATATATTCTTATAGTTTTGTGGAGTTAGTTTTTCTTTTAAAAATAAATACATTCTGGTCTAATATAGACCACCATGATGGAAATTGTTGATACCTTTTTCTAGATTTGTGGGGAGGAAGGATTTTATGAGTAATTTGTCATTTGTGCAAGGAGATGATGA
Source organism: Pelargonium cotyledonis (assembly GCA_036897625.1). Lineage (NCBI taxonomy): Eukaryota > Viridiplantae > Streptophyta > Magnoliopsida > Geraniales > Geraniaceae > Pelargonium > Pelargonium cotyledonis. Next base: position 3,053 of record JAYMTA010002201.1, on the reverse strand, counting down.
TTGATCATCATGTTTATTAAGAGTACATAATTTGATTCAGTTACACCAACAAGATGGTAGCAAGCATAGGATTTATTTATTGTGGATTGTGATAACAAAATGATGATAAGGGAAAAAATGAGTGTTGGAGGTTGAACTTGAAAAATACTCATGGTGACCATCGCAAGGTAAAGATGGGTGAGAGAGCGCGTAAAATGGAGCATCCAAATAATTTTAGTTGCCCACATTGGTTGTAGCTTTAGTCACTTGTAACTTGTTCATTGGTTCTATAAAAGAACAAGAGTGACCAATTGATTGAGAAAGGATGTGAAAAAACAAATACATACGAGGTGAGATCTCGATGATATGATTGTCACATGTGAGAGAGCTGAGGGGTCCAAATCGCATTGATGATATATAATTAATGTGTTCGGAAAATGAAATGGAATTCTACTATATATAACAATACTAGTTTGATTTGATGACATCTATAATATATATGTTGCTTGTGTAGGGTTGCACAAGACAAACAAGTCTCTTTTGGTTCTAGAAGGCAGTCTTGGTTTGATGGGGAAATTTGTTAGTTTAGGATGATTTGTCAAGAAGGTCCCATTTTTTGCTGCACGGTCATGTTACTTTTTTTTTTAATATTCTTTTCTTGCTGTTTTGTGCTCCTATTTTGGTTGCAATAATAGCACTAGTAATTGTTCACCAATGCATTATGCATGTGAGATTGATAGGGATTAGGGAGTAGGTAAGTTTGAAGTGGAAGCTCAATAACCATCCAAGTGTTTCACACAAACATCCTATTAATGAATTGACTCGGTGAAGGACCAACGACTCCTATTTCAAATCAATCTTTTTATTAGCGGTTGAGCTATACAACTTGGATAACTTTTCTTTTTTTACCTATGAACTCTACTAAATACCGCCAGCAATAATGCTTGAATCTGAGACCTAAAAAAAATCCAAAACACTTCAACTACTTGGTCCAACATGTCTTAGTTATTTCAAATAAACCTTAATGGATACAGTTCCTACTTGCGAAAAAAAGTTTGTTATTAGAAAGAGTAAGTAATATATAATAGCACAAAAGAGGGCGCTTTTTTAGAATAGAGAATGTAATTCATTTATTTTTTGACTAAACGTAAATCAAGTCATTGAGAATTAGTCAATTCGTGGGAGTAGAATGATCTCTTGGATCTAAACAAATAGGGTACATAAAATAAATCATAACTTGTTTTCTATGTCTTAACTAATTTTTCATTATTTAATAGAAAATAAATATGTTAGGCACTCATTTTAAAACACAAAAAGTATAAGAGAGCAATATTAAGCCTTTGGCTTAGATTACACCACAAACAATATAACGACAACACATTAAAATATTTGAATCTAAGAAGTCACTCCGCTCCCACAAGTTTATCGAGACGAATATCAGTAAAAATTTAATATATTGTTACACTCTCGTTAGGTTAAACCATTAAACCAAAAAAAAAAAAAAAAAACACTTGGCTCATTATTCTGTAGTCTCTAATATAAAAACAAATAAATTCTTGATAAGATCTCTTTACTAATTTAGAGTGTGCTTATGTAATATCTTTTCGAGTGAAGGGACAATTGGATGGTGTAAAGTCAAAATAAACATATGACAAAAATGTGTAAGATTAGTTATTCATAATTCATAATTAGTAATGAGTATCAAAATTAAAGTAGTAGTAATGATTTTTAGGATTAGTTTAACTTACTGCGGAAATGGAAACATTATATTTGTATGTTCTAACAAATAGAATGATGACAACTAAAACTCAATCACAATTTATTAGATGTTAAGCATTCACACATTTGCCTATTCCATTCAAAATTCATAATTATTTCATATTTTATTATTCTTCTGTAATTTTTTATGTTTTTTTAGACAATTTAAACTACAAGCCAACAAGTAAAAAATATCTTACCAATTTGATTATATATATATTTTTCAAAATAAATTTCTTAGTTTCTATTTTGATACAAATTATGAGAAATTATACGTACCTATCTTGAACTAATCACCTTTTTACTTTTTATTACCCTGAACTTTAAGTTATAACTTTGAGCTACTCTCAACTTTCCATTCTAGTATCCGTCAGTTAACTTGGATGAAAATTGACCAGCTTTCATCATGTGCAATGCACATAACTTCAAAAAATTTCAAAATGACAAATTTGTCCTTCTTGTTCAATGTTCAAGAACATGAGCATGAATGTTCGCTAAAAACTTTAAAGTTTCGCCAAAAAATTCAAAAATATGCCGGAAACTTCAAAGATTTGCCGGAAAAATCAAAACGTTACCGAAAACTTCAAATCTTTTCTAGAAAATTCAAATCATACAAGTCATTTGCTAAAATTGGGCAAATCTATAAACACAAATCCATAAACACAATACCAAACCAAACAAAACCAATTGAACCAGATCTAGAACAACCCCAGGCGGCGAGAGAGACAGCAACGGAGCCGTTCACGCGTCGACCTTCATGCCTTTGAGGGACACCCCAGACGTCGCCGAAGGTCTTTGTCTTCCGTGCTTAACGAAGCTGTTCGTCACTGGTGAAGACGGAGGTCGATGAACCACCCCATTGCCACGGTTCAAACTTGTCGGAGCTAAGAGCTCGATCTGGTCGGCGCGAGACGAGAAAAACGAAGGGTTTTGATCGTCGGTCACGACTTGACCTCGCTTCCATCTCTCTCCAGCTCGCCTCCACCGGCCACGGTTGGCCACCGCACCATCGCCAGAGCTTTAAGCCCACACCGGAGCTCAAAGCCCACGCCTGAGCTCGATTTCTCATATCTGAGACAACTCTGTTTCTTCTTCATTTTCATTTTTTATTATTTATATTTATTAAAAGAAAAAAAATTGGGGTGTTTTCGTCTTTTTGGCATGTAACTAATAGTGTTATGGACAGACACTAGGATGGCAAGTTGAGGGTAACTCAAAGTTACAACTTAAAATATTAGGTTTTTTACCTAATTTTAAGGGGTTAATTTATTAACCTAAGTCTATTAAGTAATTAATTAGATCTCAAATGACCAATT
>JAYMTA010002200.1:0-17197 GCA_036897625.1 Pelargonium cotyledonis | reverse complement strand
GTTTGATAAAAGCTCAATGAACCGATCGACCTCTCGGAGGACCTCGTCGAGACTTATGAGCGGCAATGGGTCCTCGCCGGCTTCATTATCGGAACTTTTGCTGCCAATTCTCATGAAACTGAAGGAAGTAAATTTCTCGGTTTGGCTCTTCTCCATTAATGGCGGTTTGGATTCAAAATAGATTCAGAATCTGTGTTACGGAGAAAGAGAACGACGGGGAAGGAAAAGAAAATGGAACCGACGAAGAATCATTAAGGGATGGGATCAAGAGAAATGCAGAATTATCCATGATTTTTCTTAACTAATTAGAAATTTGATTAGTTAATTAATTGACTGTATTTATTTTTGCTATTATTTGTTTGGAGGAAAATAAAAATTGTGTAATTTCGTAAGAAAAAAGAAAAACAGAAGAAAAATAGTGTAAATATTCTTTGAAATTGCCGGTTATTTTGGAGGTTAGCCGTTAACCAAATATAGAGGGTCCTTTTGTTGTGCTTCTCACGATGTCAAATCAAAGCTGTCCGATTTTTATCAGACAACATATTTTAAGTAGCTAGCTCACTCTATGCTCTCTTTAACTTCAATTTTTATTCACATGTATTGATAATGCTTATGCTAAGAATAAGATATACATTTTTTTTTTTTTACCAACATGTAGTATGTAAGGAAACAAAGTGCAAAACTCTTTAAAAAAATTGGAGTAAAATCATAGCTCCAAGCTACAATGCTGGTTATGTGTAGAGGAGTAGAAGGTGGGAAAAGCCGAACACTGAATTTTCTGAACGACAAAACAACGGTTCGGACGAGAGCAGTTGAAAACAACATCATACACTTCTAGCTATATATGTCATAATGTGATTACGCATGTCGTTTTCCATCGTGTGCTCGCGGTTTTGTTACTCATGATCGAGGGGTATTGAGGGAGAAGAGAATAGACATACTCGGGGAAGATAACCACTATATAGTAGACCATCAATTGAGAATGAGACCCCAAACACTGGACGTCCGAAACTCAACGTAAGAGCACATGGCCTTATTAATCATCAAATGTTTTGTTAGGATAGACGCAACCATCGACGGAGCTGGGCATAGGCAATGCCAACATTATATGTCTTACAGTTTAGCTTTGGACGTAAAGGGAAATTTATTTAGTGGTAATTGCATCTTTTATGTTTTGCCTACTCCTGGGCATAAGTTTTTCTCGTTCTCATTTTGAATGTAAATTTCAGTTTTGTTTGGGTCTAAGTTCACATTTTTTTGCCCAATTTCAATTTTTTGTGTGCCTAAGTTTACATTTTTTTGGCCTAATTCTCAAAATTTTAGTTTTGATAATATCAAAATCTTCTAAATTCTCAATTTATTGAAGTTTGTACCGTAACATCACTAAAAAAAAACAATCATACAAATTTAATTTAGTAAGAAAAATATTATTTTTCTACTTATAAATTTTGAATTTAGTTTAGTATGAAAAAAAAACTTCTAAAAAAAAAACCCTTAGAAAAACATCATTATTATCATGTATGACAAAAAAAAAAAAAAAATTAAAAATAGGGCCGATGATTCGAATTTTTTTGCCCACTCTTCAACTATATGCTGGCTCCGCCACTGGATGCAACTCGACGCAATATATAATTGAGATGATGGGTCAAGTATATTAAGCAAGACATACAATCCATTTACAGTGAGTCGAATACATGCTTTTGTGGCATGGTTAAGGTATGCATGGAGGCACATAAAAATGGGCTTAGTGGTTGAATAATCAATATTTAGTTATGCAATAAATGTCATTATAAACGAAACGCGGAATTGAATTGATGATAACATGCCATTGATTCAGAAATCATTAAAGTCAAAATGTAGATAAGCAGACATGACATCCATTATGGTAGAAAACAGTAGAAGTAGAAGTAAAAAACAAAGCAAAATTTGAGGTAGTGTGGTTGGCAAGAGTGATGTATCCATCTTCCATTTTCCATTGGGTTGGGATGTGAATGGGACAAAAATCATTCATCCGCATATTTTGCAATGGAATCTCCAATGTTGTCGGTCACACGTGGGCTTGCAAAATGGAACCAACTTGCACGTACCCAAAACCAACCCGTTTTTTAGCGGGTTAGGATTAAACGAGTATATCCGCAAAACAAAAAACAAAATATTTTATTTGAAATCCAAAACTCCACCTTAATCCAAAGACCTCATAGAATTGGGTTAGCTTTCATAACCCGAGCCGAACCAAACTTTTGCCATTTCTAATGGTAAAGTTTATATAAAACATTTGAATTTACCAACAGTAAAGTTTTAATTTTGTTGGTTGTTGTGCAATTATTAGATAGGTCTTGTCTTGTAAAACTATTCATGAGTGATTTTAAAAAGTCACTGTCAAATCAAATCATAGAAATCAATAATGACCCATGTAATTACCCATCAATTTTACTTTATTTCTTCCTCCAATTCATGATTTTATGGTTGGAAAAGCAATGGGTTACGGTTCGTGGAACGAGGTGGACCGGAACAGACCGGACCGGATCAAAGTCCATTCATTAGTTTCGGCTAAACAGGTTCTTGTGTTGTGTGCTCCGCCAGTTCCGCTAGTTGACACGTTTCGGCTCAGCTCCACTGATTTGCCTCTAAATCTTCGGTCATCTCCTTCGCTCATCACACCATTTTTATGGTCTCCATCACCAGAAGAAAAATCGAGAGAACTTTTTTCCAAATTTGAATGGTCAAAAGCAAGATTGCAATGTATCCGTACACGTATACGTACAGTAGTGTAAACGGTAAACGAAGCCGAAGACAAAAGCCGGTTCTTTGTTTATTTTTATTTGTTTTTCAAAAAGTGTTTTTAATGTAGCTATGAGCAGTAGTTGTTGTGTTTTCACTGCCGAAATTTCTCTTCAACCCACAACCATAACGCAACGCAACCCACAAATCCAATAATATTACCAGAGATCCCTTTTTTCCCATCCATCTATCTACCTCTCCTTCTCTCTCTGCATCTTTGGGTTGTTGTTGCTCTCGAGCTTCGATTCATTTGCCTTTTTCTTCTTCTTGTATCTGCTGGTTGGGTTTGTGCTTGGAATCCCAGTTCGTCTTTTAGCTAGCTGATCGGATTTTCTGGAATGTTCATAGATGCCCAGATAGTTGAGTCGCTTGCTTGTTCTTGTGTTGTGTTTGTTCATTCGGATTTTTTAGGAGTTGGGTTGAATTTGAACCGTTGATTGATGCATCTGGGACTAATTGGAGAGGCAAAGTTGTGATTTTTAATTATTGGGGGAGATGGGTTGCTTTCCCTGTTTCGAATCCAAGGAGGAGAAGCTTAATCCCGAGAAAACAATCGATGATCGGAAGCTGGGCCAGCCTACTGTTTCCAATAAAATTTCCAGTTTAGCTTCTGGTAAAATTAAGTTTTCATTTTCATTTTTGATGTCAGTATGTTTCTGATTGATCTGATCTGGGTGCTCTATGGTTCGTTGGTGTTTGATGACATAAGTGCTGCTGGTACCTGTGCTGGCCTTTTTGTTTGGTGAATTATTAGAATTTTTTATCATTTCAGAAACTAGGATGTCCTTTATGGGTAGGCACCACCAGATTTTGATGCAGTTTATTGCAATGAGATCTGATGATTACAGTCCATTGGTGATAATTGGTGTGGTTGATGGCTTGGCCTTATTCACATAATGGATTGACTTGTATAGATGCCTGTAATTTGATTCCTAAAAGTATGTCACGTAACTCAATTTAGTTAAATTTTGTATCACCTGTACTATAGCTATAGTCTAGCATTGTTTGCCTGATAATATGTGTCTTGTATATAGTCATTGCTAAATGAACTCTTATTTGATTGATAAACAGTTTGGATTTAGAATGTTTCTATTCTTGCTATAACTGGAATCTTTAATTTTGATTTCCAAATGTCTATTTGGAGAGGGATGGTATGATACAAACAGATCTGCTCTTCTTTGTTGGGTGGTATATACAGGAGCAGAGAGGCTGAAATCAAGAAGTAATGGGGGATCTAAAGGGGAATTACCAGGTCTCAACTTGCCTGCTGGCAACATTGCTGCCCAAACCTTTACATTCCGTGAGCTTGCTGCTGCTACAAAGAATTTTAGGCCAGAGTCATTCATAGGGGAAGGTGGGTTTGGTCGCGTATATAAGGGGAGACTTGAGACCACTGGTCAGGTGAGTTCTTATATTGTTTGTTTCATTGATTGTATTAGGTATATCTTTGGGATCAGAAAGCGGCTTTTACTGCTTAGTGTGTTTGCTGGTTTATGCATGTTCAATTTATCATTACGTATGAAATAAAATTCTTCAATTTAGGTAGTTATTATTGTTTTTAAGTATACAGCAGTTGCACTTGTCACTAACAGTAGAAGAATCTCGAATAGGGCTGATCATTGTTGATTCCCTAGATATGTCAGCTGAGTGATTTGTGTATGGACTCAAATGAATTTAAGCTAAATACTTTGAAGTTTCAAAATAGTATCTAAACTTATCAATCACATGAACATGGCTGTTGATTTCTCTCAATCATGATACCGTGAATCAAGAGATACAAATTCAGTTGAATATCTAGAATTAGATGCAGGAGTGCGCTCCTAAAATTTTTGTGAGTTGTTAATAGATTAATTATACTTGCTCGTTTCAGTTCTTGGTCTTATTGCTAGTAAATGGAGGCTGTTTTATGATTCTTTGGCCAATATTGTATGAATTTACTATTACTTATTAGCTTAATTGAGTACTCAGGAGAAAACTTGATGCTAATTTTTTTAAACATTAATATTTTCATCTAGACTTCAAAAAGTCAGTAAATTAAATTTGACTTTGCTTAGCAAGTTTTGGGCTCTACAGGGATTTGGGTTTCCTCATATTTTACGCGAGTTGCTTACGCTGAATTTGTATGGCGTTAGATTTGTTTCTTCACTGGAGTAGTGATATCTAATTGGACCTAATATTACTGAAAACCCTGTTGTTGGGATGGCCAATTCATATTTGTTTCTTAGATGAATCATATTGGAGCCAATAATGGGTCTTATAAGGGAAACTAAGTCTTGTGGGTTGTATAATGCCTTTTTTCACTGAAGTTTTTTATGCAGGTTGTTGCTGTCAAACAGTTGGACAGAAATGGCCTCCAAGGTAATAGGGAATTCTTGGTGGAGGTTCTCATGCTTAGCCTTCTACATCATCCTAACCTTGTCAACCTGATTGGATATTGTGCCGATGGGGACCAGCGACTTCTTGTCTATGAATTCATGCCCCTAGGATCATTGGAAGATCACCTACACGGTAACGTATTGTTGCACTAGATTCTTTTTGTTTTTCTAGTTCAGTTATTTTAGTAAGATGTAAATAGTAATTGCAGAATTATGTAGGATCTAGTTAAAGTTTAAATTGTATAAATATTTCATTTTAGCTTGATGTTTCTATGCATCATAACGAGACAATGAGGATTACAAGATATGATATAGGCAAAATTTAGTCAAAAGATATTGAATCATGTGCTTCGTATAAACCATAACCTATGTGTAAAAAGGGTAGGTTTCATGTTGTCAATAGTTGGAATCAGACAATTCTCTCTCTCGCGCACACCCACACACACCCACTCCCAGTTTAGTTGGTATTGCAACAAGAAACTTATAACACCGAATGATCTTACTGTATGATGAACGGTGTTACACATTTATATTCTCTTAAATTGATATATTGCAGAGCATTAAAAAAACTAAAAGATTCAGTTTCTTTTGCCATGTGTCCGATTTACCACTTAGTTTGGTCTTCAGTTCCGACGTTGTGGAGCTTCGTCTGGCTGAATCAAAAATAGTTTTTTTTTTCTTCTTCTGTTAACAAAGAAAAAGGTTTCCTACATGGCACCTGACATTTGGCATATCATATTTTCACCATTTTTGTTCCACCTGACTTGTATCTAACAATGGTTCCAATTATCTGTGACAATCATTCTTAGTTTTCTCATTTATCAGGATGCTCAGGAAGAATAAAAAATGTTTCCTTTGTAAGCTTTTTTGGTTCTGGGCAATATAATCTCATATTAACCGATGCATATAAATGTTGTTCAGCTTAGTATTTATGTCATGAGAATGTTAATGTCATGGTGGTGTCTGACACAAATATGAGCTTTTACTGATATTGCGCTGGCACTACATTAGATAGTTGATTGTGAACTTGAAAGTTCAAAGCATGGCCATATGCAAAATGTAAGAGCTCAACGGTGAACTACTGTGCATAGATGTCTTTGGGTTGTTCTGCTTTGGTTCCATTGCAAGTTAGGTGAAATGTAGACATTTTCAGAGATGATCTCAATAGTGTCGTATTGGATGAAGTTTAGTGAGTCAGTAATAGTACACATGCAATCTCCTTTGCTTGTTTTAATCAGTCTATTTTCTTATAATTGCACTAAATTCCTAGAGGTAAAAAAGGAGACTATTTTTTTAACGACTAGTTCACCCTTGGTTAATTGATTCTTGCACAGATGTTCCACCTGATAAAGAACCATTAGACTGGAATACAAGGATGAAAATCGCAGCTGGTGCTGCCAAAGGTTTGGAATACCTTCACGACAAAGCAAACCCTCCTGTTATTTATAGGGATTTCAAGTCATCCAACATATTATTGGATGAAGGTTTCCACCCAAAGCTTTCTGATTTTGGGCTTGCAAAGCTCGGTCCTGTTGGAGACAAGTCTCATGTTTCCACCAGGGTTATGGGCACTTATGGTTACTGTGCCCCTGAGTATGCCATGACCGGACAGCTGACTGTGAAGTCTGACGTCTACAGTTTTGGTGTAGTCTTCTTAGAGTTGATTACTGGACGTAAGGCTATTGACAGCACTCGACCCCATGGAGAACAGAACCTGGTCACTTGGGTACTTCACATTTTTTCTTTTGTTATATAGTTACCAATGTCTGGCTCCTAGGCTGTCAATGAGATAATTATTGTTTATGTACATGCAGGCACGACCACTGTTCAATGACCGCAGGAAATTCTCGAAATTGGCTGATCCACTGCTGCAGGGGCGATACCCAATGCGAGGCCTGTACCAGGCTTTAGCTGTGGCATCAATGTGCATCCAAGAACAAGCTGCTACCCGTCCTCTCATTGGGGACGTTGTCACTGCTCTATCTTATCTGGCAAACCAGGCATATGACCCTAATGCAGCCCCTGGTCACGGCTCTAGGGATGATAAGAGACACCGAGATGACAGAGGTGGAAGGATACTAAAGAACGAGGAAGGGGGAGGGTCTGGACGTCGATGGGACTTGGAAGGGTCAGAGAAGGACGATTCCCCAAAAGAAACTGCAAGGATGCTAAACCGAGATTTGGAGAGAGAGCGAGCCGTTGCTGAGGCCAAGATGTGGGCTGGAGAAAACTGGCGAGAAAAAAGGCGACAAACTGCACAAGGTAGTTTTGATGGCACTAACGGGTAGAGCTCTCCCCATTAGAGAATATGAGGCCCCATGTGCCGCCTCTTTGCCTTCATGTACCCTCACAAATACAAGATGAAGAACATAAGAAACCGAGCTATCATTAAGCGGGTAATTCTGCACAACTTGTTCTATCGTTTTCATTCTTATGAGCGGAAAATGAGGCTCTCCGTAAGGCCTTGGTGCCAACCTATTTTTAGTTTAACCATCTCCTTTTTTTTCGGTGACCCTCTCTTTTTCTGTTTTTTCTGTTTTCCTTTTTATGAAACATAGAAGATCAGAAAATAGAAAAAAAATGCATAATGGAGAGTGTACATTATCTGTGGAAGAAGTGGAGGACATATTTAAAACATATTTTTTTGAGAGTGAACATTGATGTCTGGTCATGATGCTTCTCTGCATCCATGCATGTGGATCAAAATTTGCAGTGTTAATTATCTGCTATTAATGCATCCTTGCCTTGCCTAGAATTATGCAGAAAGGTTCCTATTTTCATTCTTTGTATGTGCATCTACAGTTTTGCTACCTTAGGCTTGCATGGCCGGGTTTTTATCCTAACATGGACGTAACCTGATTCGTTGATATCAAATGTTCATAATATCTACCAAATTTGTTTTTTGTACTGTTATATATTCAATTCAGATAAATAATCAAAGATTTTGAAGGAAATGAATCTCTATTGGTCAATTTTATTATATATGAATTTGTTTTCATTAAAAACCAACCTTAATCTCCTAAAAATGTAAATGATTTCACATTAACAAAACAAAATATTAGATTTTTATTAACCAAAATACATGGCAAATAAAAATACAGTAGCTATAGCTAACAGTAACAAACACCTACATGCAAGAAATTATGGGTTTGATAGAGACAGAGATGATAATCTAATAATATAAAAACAACATCAACAAATAGAAATTCCATATTTGATGTGAATTAATGAAATCAAACAGGACATTTTTGCAGCTGATCCTCCTCTGGTTCATCAGTTTTCCCATTTTTGGCCTGTTTCAAATTATCACCATCTTCTTCTTCTTCTTCTGCTGCTGGGTAAACTTCAGAATTCAATATTGTGCTCAATACTATAACACTGTTCTTGTTGTTAATGTTGTTGTCTGCTACTTTGTTCTTCTCCAAATCATCATTCTCCACCTTCCTGTACCTTGCATATAGTCCCATCTGAAGCATTCCCAATATAAAACCCAGCACATTTGGTATCTGAATATTCAACACAAAACAATCAATTCAAGCTCTCACAAATCACAATTAATTAAGTAACTAACATGAGACAAGCACTCAGGTAGGACAAGGGGTTGATTTCACTTGTTTCATCGAAGTTTCAAGTTCTGAGTCTTAGTGTTTGTACTTTTACCGATGAATGAAAAAGTTATATGGGTTAATTAGTTACTTACAGCTACACACATGTCCTTCTGGAAGAAACCATATGCAAACCATAACACAGCACTCAAGGTCAGGCAAAAGGACAGTGTAAATGGCATGAACTCCACACTCCTTGTTTTGATCACTTGTACCTAATTCAATACCACAAAACAAAACATGATTAAACAAACTTGAAACATAAGCACTTTTATCGGCATGTAACTTTATTTTACAACATAGGTTAAATCATACGTGTAATATAATTGAGTTCACGTCTTTATACAAGACTGCTTGCCAGATATATATTATACATGTTCTTTTCAATAGCAAATTAAAAGACAACTTTATTTGGCATGAAGAGACTCAGTTGTGAAATATGTAATAATTTTGATGTGACAGCTTTATTATTATTTGATAAAATTCTTGGAACATATGATACGAAAAATGTATAGTAAAAATGTTTAGTTTAGTGCTTACCACAATACTTAATGGTGCGGCAAATACACAAACTGAGATGACTACGTTTATCCATCCAAGAATCGCAATACGATCCGAACCAGGAACTAAGAACTGTATGACCACAAGGATAGAAGAGAACAATGCCAAGTTCATAACAACAAACAGCTTTATAGTTGATCTCTGCAAAGATGTAAGGAAACAATAGACAAATTCAAATAAGTTTATAATTTCGTCGGAATTTGTAGTAAAATCTTGTAGGAATGTTGTAGACAACTTAATTTGTAGCTGTAATTTGTCGTATGTTAATTTGTACCTTGTTTTTGTAGAAAACTTATAGTAAACTTGTAGTAAGTTGTTGTAGCATAATTCTAATTAATGTTGTCACAATGTCGTAGGAAATCTATTTTCTATAACATTGCTGCAACATTTGCATGCAAGCCCGTATAAACTTTTTTGTTTAGTGAATAGTAAATTAAAATCTTGAAATAAACACTATAACGAGAATATTACCCTGGACTCTCTGGTTGCATAAACGATGTATATAATTGTGTAAATAAGCTCAATTCCACATCCCAAAGAGTTGATGGTGAGGATAAGAAACGCGTTCGGTTTGAGCATTGCATAGTACAACCAAAGCATCGCACTAAACAGCGCTACCATATATGGCAGCGACTGAAATCCTTCAGTTGATTTCTTCTTGTAAATTCGATAAAACGTAGGCCTGTAATTATTCAAATCGTGTGAACTTACAACATTAATAATGATGTATTGGAGTTATCGAAAAAAAAAAATTGAGTTTCTTACAGCGGAGCGAAGTAGAAGACGAGGGATATAATGTTACCTATAGGAAGAAGATGAAAAGGAAATCAATAGGTTAGTACAAAGTTTTGAAAAGCTAGCAAAATGGTTGAAGATGGCATTTAATATGTCATAATCAGTGTACTAATTATTTTGGTAAGTTGGGTACAAAAAATGGTACAAGTAGAAAAGAGGAGGTGGGTTATTATATATAGGTGTCAACACGATTATAGAAAATTAAATTGTACTTACTGACTAATCAATTAATATTATTGGATGTATTTACATTGATTGTAAGATAAATATATATAGTATAGCTGCATATATATGACAGCCTACCTATAAGTTAGCTACATGAACAAAAAAATTAGAAACCAGCTCAAAAGAAAGGAAAAAAAAATGAAGATCAATTTCGTGAAGAAACTAACTATGGTCCTATTAGAAGAAAGAGATAGAGATGAACAGAATGTTGAAAACGACAAGAACTACCATAAAATAACATATTACAAACATTAAAATGAAAATAACTAGTAACTTAAACTGTGGCGGTCGCTATTTAGTTTGCAGGAAAAAAAATTGTTACCGAAATTGTAATTGCCTTTGCCATTTCTCACAACTCAATTAAAATTAAATAATTAAATTCGTGATTATCTGCGACAAATATTATAATTTAACTAGAAGATGCATGTCTCTCGTACTAAAGATGAGATATTGTGTTCCATGTTTGGTTGTTTACTACATAGTACATCTCACTTGGTATCTGTGTAACATTTTTTAATATGCAAAAAGTTATGATTTTAGAGTTTAAAACATTGAATATGGTCTTATTTGAAACATTTATTTATAAATAAATAAATAAACCATGAGATATCATAAAATAATCAACTTTAAACATCTAATAATATTCACAATGAATTGAATATTTCCTAATCTTACAAGAAAAACTGGAAATTTTTACATTTGACTAGTTAGCGTTTCATGTTCTAAAACAAAGCGTTTTTGGACAGAAATCGCTGCTCATGTAGCATCCTTTGGTAACTTAGGTCTTAACCAGAGACATATATTTGATAAAAACAAGCATTTTGGGTGGCAGAAACAACATTTTCAGCAGAATATATATATGATTGGTAGAGAAAACAGCATAATAAATCAAATATTGGTTATGACATAGTTGACAACTCACCCAAGATCCCAAATGCAAGTGCCCAAGGGTTGTCACTGCTCATCAAAGCCATGGCCTCTAGCTAAGCTCTCTCTGCAAATCTGTGATGTTTCTAAAGAAGAAGAAGAAGAAGAAGAAGAAGAAGCAGGGAATCAGGAGCTGAAACCCTAGCTCTCTCTCTCTCTCTCTCTAGTGACCCTTGGAGCTCATGCAGACACTAATGGTGAAGAAGCTGAGACCCTTGAGAAGCCTTTTATATATGGTAACAGAGCCACAAAAGAGTCTAAAAAATGCAGTACAGTACATTGCATGGTAGAGTAGAGAGGGATGAGGCAATTAATTAAGCCAAGTAATGGTGTGTTTATCGAACTCATTAGCTGCATGACAAGTGGAACATTAGTAGGTGGCTATGCGTATTATCATCCACCCACCCTTCCCTTCTCTCTTTTAAACTCTCACACTTTTTAGTTAATCATTAATTATTCAAAAACGATGTCTTTTCCTATGTGAAAATGAATCATTCGCGGCCACTTAGTCGTAATAGACGTTCGAAATGGTCCATTGATGACAAAAAGAACCAGACGGTAGATTGAAGTGTCATCTTGGTCACATGAAAAAGTACATGTAATTAGAATGTATAATGTGAAGAGTGTTTCATAAATATTTGTTGAGACATGAATTTTTCTAGAATTTAAATCCATATGTCAAAATATGATCATAAGTTATTTGTTGGTTCAATGCACTCTCATCAAAAGGAATATGATGTTCTAAACCAATAATTAAAAAGGTTTTGTGCACAAACTGTTCTTCCATAAATAAGTTTAAAGAGATATAACAATAAATAAAAAATGTATACAGACTATATTTAGATAGACCAACACCAAAGAACACGAAATCTTAAATATTTACACATTTTTACAATTAGTGTACACTTTATTTAACAATTGTAAAGATTGTCTATGGGAAATACGAATTACAAGGCTTCCATATGTACAACTTCTTGAAATTGTAATGAAAACTGAGAGATGGAAACAATATGGCAATTTTATAATTAATATGCACTTTATTTAACAAAATGATAATGAGAAAATCGATCATTATTTCATCTCCAGATAGAGTATTTCAGCAAATGTTCTTACTGGTTTGTGTACGTCGGTGTCTCCATTCACTTGTTATGTTTTGAATTTTTCTTTTAATTATTTTGTTTCTTCGCCTCTAGAGGCAACCCTCACAACTCATCATTTCAATACTTGATCCTTTTTCCCGAAAATTGTGGTGATTATGTGACTAACGTCTCCAAACACGCCCTTCGGTTCACGGAGAATGAGAAAACCTTAGACGATACATGAGTCACCACGTCAACAACCCTATTTTCCTAGAATTTTGTTGCGCGTTGTTTGGGTTCACATGCAAAAGTTGTCGTGTCGCGTATGTGAATATTCCTTCTTCTTTTTTCTACTTGAAGCCTTCATTTTTTTTAGTTATGTGTGTGAATTGTGACATAAAAATCAAATAATAACAAAAACAAAAATAAAATCGATGACCCATTAACAGCTCAATATTGTTAATTTGTTATGATGATCCCTTAATCATTTTATTTAGTTAATTTCGTGTTCTTTGGTTTTGGTTCATGTCAAATATTGGAATATTGTGGGTGGAGTCTAATGAGGTAATTGGCTAATTATATTAGTTTTGCTTCCATTTACATATTGTTGTTGGGAAGCTTCATGGTGCTTCTCTCAAAATATCATTTTTTGCTGCTTTAATGTATTGTATAATTCCTATAAACAGCTACTTCTGGTTCATGTCAAATTCTGGAATTGGGTGGACTCCAAGGGGAATAGAGATATTTTGGCTATTTAAATTGGCTTGCTTTGCATTTACATATTGTTGTTGGGAAGATTCATGGTTCTCAATTCTCAAAAAAATTCATTCTTCATTCCATATGTATAGTGGAATATTCTTATAAACGTTATATAAGTTTCTACGTTCAGTTTTATTTGTTGAAATAGGTATTAAAGTTTCACATTGGAGATGTTGAAGTGAGTTTTAAAGTCCCGCATTAGATAAATATAACAGTGTGATTAGTCAAATTCTTTTAATTAGGTTGACTTTTTATTAGTGAAAATTCAAAATATTATATTTGGCGTAATATCAAACTCAACGTGGTAAAATTAGTCTATCATAGTCATGTTCTGTTTGACCTTAATAACGTGTTTGTCTTACCTCCCGACTAAAGTTCAACATCCACCCGAGGTTGCACGTGAAAAGGAATGTGAGGGGATAATCTCGACTTAAATTCATCTATCCAAGTGTATGGCTTATTGTGTTATCTGGCCTGCATGTACATCGAAAGAATATAGAATTTGCTGCTACTTGATATAAATGTTGAATCATCCGCTTAAAATGTTTAAGTTTTGGAGTTGGAGTGACCAAGTTAACAATATATATATATTTTGAAAAGGAAACAAGTTTTGATCCATTCACCTCTACATTTTGAATTAAGTATTCACCTTTTCTTCTTTGCAAAAATTAAGGAATGGTAAGGTAATAAGTGAGTTAAGTGAAACTATACCTGGTTATGCGGGCCGCGGGCCTAAACGGTTCGGGCCAAAACAGCCCGCAAATTAAGCGGGCTTAAAGGGGCCAGACCAAAAAAACCGCGGAACCGCGGGTGAAACAGCAGGCCGCCCACTAATATTTATTTTTGTTTTTAACAATCAAATAGCAAGATGCGATATCACGTTACATATACATAGAGTCAAAAACTTCGATTCGAACTCAAGAGTATCCAAAATTTGATCTGACTTAAATCTATTCTACTTGTCCCATAAAAAGTAAAATTTCATATATGGCCTAAAAACCAAAAGAATAAAATCACATTGTTTAACTAAAAAGTAAAATTTAATTCGTGGGTCGAATACTCGAACAAATCTAATCCGAGCTCGAATAAATCAAATCACATTGTATAACTACAAAAGTATCTTTTAGACAAAAGAAAACTACAAAAGTAAATTTGACACGTGAACTTGAATAAATCTGATCTAAACTCGAATGAACAAATCACATTATTTGGCAAAAAGTAAATTTTAACACGCGGTCCGAATATGAACGAATCCCTTTCAAATCCAAATGAATAAAATTATATAAATAAAAAGTATAATTTATCATGTGGCTTGAATCCCGAAATATGTGTTTGTCTATTATAGTATATAATGAGTATATATATGTATATATATGTACACTGTATATATATAGGTATATGTATACTGTATACATCCATACAACCTATAGCTGGAGTTTTAGAGTAGCATATATGTACATAACAGTGAGAATATATGTGTATATATATATCACATCATAAGTGTATATGTATATGTGTATATGTATATGTATATATATATGTATAAATCCATACAACCTGTAGCTAGGTGGAATGCTCCAGCAGAATATATGTAATGTATATGTATTATATATACAAAGTAAGATGTTCATTTAAAATACATTAGCCCGCGGATAGCCCACGGGCCATCCGCGGGCGATCGCGGGCCAAACCGCTTAACTTGGGGGCTATGAGATTCGGGCCAAAAATAGAGCGAGCCAAAAATAGTACAATCTGTTAGTCAAATTTGCAGGCCGGGCTGATTTGGCCCGCAGGCCAAAGACCCATTTAACAGGTCTACTTGTCACCATCCCGGCTACTTCATTTCAATGCAACCCTACATTAGGTCAACATTTCAAAGTAGGTAGATGTAGCTTAATCAATATTCCTAATAGAGAGCAATTAGTGATAATTAATCTAACAAATTATCCACTTCTTTGGTTGATGGCTGGAGTAGAGGCTTATCTACTATCATCGGCTAGCTACCTCCTTCCCATATTCTTCAAGCCAAACCTTTTAGTCCTGCATAATTTTGCTTTAATGGAGCCAAGTGTTCCTATAATCCACTTGGATAAAGCTTCTAGATTAACTTAATTATGACTGCTTTACAATTATTTTATGTATTTCTTATGCCTCAATTATTGCACTACTTTATTAGGTTAATTAGAGAGCGAATTTCCAGATATTATAACAACTTTTATTTGATTTCATACATATTACATTATCTATCACAATATATAATTGCCCATATTCTACTACTCTTTTGTGAAGATTTAGAATGTGTTGGTAATAGTCAGATTTTCTTTTGTGACCTTATTGTAACTATTCTAACTAATTTATCATAAAATCACCCGTAACTCGTACATATGTAATTAACAAAGCAATGTGATTTTACAATTATTTTATGAGTATTACGCAAAAACTCATCGTTGTACTGCCCAAAACACGTGACTACTAAATTTATTTTTTTACTATACTAAACTACCCTATAGTTTATTATTCAATTTTTCTTAATTAATATTAACAAAAAATACATTATCTCGTCACATGATAGAAATGTGCACACAATTATAATCAATCATAGTAACAATTTTGAACACAGAGGAAGAAGAACAGAAGTTATTTTGTTGTTGCTATTGCTTCTCAAAACGATGGTTATTTGTTGGTAAATATCAGGATTATACAACTTAAGAACCTGCACATCACTCTTATTAGATATGTGAACAAAAAGGAGAGTATAAGATGCTTAACTTCACTATATTCACATATCATGTATAGTACATATAAATATATTGTAACTCCCTTTTTTGCCTATATCTTACCATACATTCTTTTTATATTTACACCTATATACCTTTTGAAGGTGATTTGTTAGATGGAAATGAGCAACATCATATGAATAAGATCCCTCCAATCCATCATCACAACTCCAAAATAAATCAAATAAAAAAGCACAATTAGTGTTTCTATCAAAGTAGGGAACATTGTGTGCTAGCTGGCTCATCTCTCCATGTCTTTTTTTTTATTTTTTTTATTTTTATGTTGTTTTGTGACAATAGATTCCAACATTATATCACTCAAAATACTTTATTTTGATATGTATGTAAGTGTACCCTTCTCTTTTTTATTAAAATTTCCAACATATACAACCACCTTTTGTTAAAGCTATATGAGCCAATTTTATAAATTAAATAAGTGGCCAAATTGATCCCTACCCTAAACCTCTTCATCATTCCACTCATCTCATTATCCATCCTATCTATACCTTCTTTAGTGTATTAGGACATAATTAATTACATTATCTTAATTAATTAACATTATCATCACAATAACCATGGAAAAGTTACCATTGATATTTTGTTGACAAAACAAGCTAGCTTTTATTAAACAAATAAATCCGAATGTAACAAATCTGAAATATTTGTTGGAGCTAAACTATCTAACCAACCTATATGGCTTGAATAGAATTAAATAACCGAGCTAACTCCGGTTAAAACAAAAATTCAATTGAAAAAGAATTGTTCTTCTAATTTTAAATTGTTGCTTATAATAAGATGGATCACACTAAAATCTTGATTTATGAACTTCATCAATAACCAGTTAAGAGTACACACAATTTAAAAATATCATCTACCTATTCTTTATATTTGTTTTTTTAATTCGTAAAATCATGATGATTTTAACTGCTTGTGAATCAATAATAAATTATATATATTATTTAATATTTTTTGAAAGACAATAACTATACTTTAAAAATAAATTCGCAGTATAACGATACCAACTTGAGAAGAAAAAACTGAAGATGGTAGTGTCACTTCAAGCTTTGAAAATATAATATTTTAAACGCAAAGAAAAGATGTTTGGGAAAGGAAAAATGACCTCTGGGGTTTCTGTACTATCTCATTTATTTCATCGGGGTCCCTGTACTTTAATTTGTTCTTGTGAGGTCATAGTATCGCATTTCTCGTTCCCGCGAGGTCCATTCCGTTAAATCACTAACGGAATCCGTCAAAACTAACAGTCACCGTTAAAAATAAATAACAAATTATTTTTTAATATGTAGAATTACAAT
>JAYMTA010002199.1:0-17198 GCA_036897625.1 Pelargonium cotyledonis | reverse complement strand
GCACGCCGGCCCGGGTGAGCGACCAGCGGAAGACGCACGGCCAGCTCGCGCAGTCGCAGCAGGTGGTGGCCAAGTACGGCGGCGGCGCCGGACAGGTGGTGGATGAGAAGGACCTCGATCAGTTCATGGTTAGCTTCTTCTCTACTATCTATCTATGATTTTGTTGTTTGTCTCTTTCTGAGAAAGGTATGAAATTTATAACCCGAGTAAATGCCCCAATTTTTTTTTCTTTTTTCCCGATCCATTTCTTGATTGTTGTGATTAATGATCCTTGTTTTGCTTCTAATTATGTGTTTTCATATTTTCTGGGTTTTTGCTGCTGGAATCACTCTACTTTTGGATGCTATGTTATGTATAAAAAAAATTGTTCTTTTTCATTAATGCAACTTGTGTTTTGTTTCCAAGTTATATATGCCCAATTTGAGATGATAGAGTGGTCAGAGAGTTGGAGATGGGAGTCATTTCTTGCCGTTTAAACAGAACCTTTGTTGGGTGAGGACAGATATAGCTTTTCTCTGGGATGATAGTACCAGACTTTTTAGTTATTGCTTGTGTTTTAGTAACTAGAATGTCATGTTGTTGAATTGCCCAAGGATTCATCAAGTTTAGTTCTCTAATAATTCAGCTTTAGGAGTGCTTTGGAGAATCTCTTGAATTTTATATGTTCTTGCTGGTTTTGATCCACTTGGTTGATAATTTAGTCCATGGCATGTGAGATTTGTTCTGCCGTGATAGGTCCAACTTCATTTTCATTTGTATCCACAAGAACTCTTCTTGATGGCAATGGGTATCTATAACTTGCTCCAAGAACTTGACTTTCAGTTTAAATCTCTCTTCTTCTGTTTTATAGATCAGACGTCGTAGCTAGAGAGCTACAAAATTAGAGAAAGAGCCCTTTGCTTGTATTCATGGAGAGGCACTTGTTTATTAAGAGTACCTTGTGGTCTTTTACTCCTAGCTTTGGTCCTTAGTCATAATGATCCTTTGACACCCTTAGTTATTTGCCATAGCAACTGAAAATTGACTTATATTGTGAAATATATAGAAAGGATGAAGAGCAGCTCCATTTAAATTGAAAAATATTGTCAAGAGCAACATGGTTTTTTGGGGTTTGTGGAAGAGCAAAAGTTTGGTGCAAGGGATGAGCATATGAGATACTATTGAACATTTAGTTGCAGAAATTGGTTTGTCTAGAGTTGAAGTGCATATTAAGTTGAATAAGAATTGAGATTGAGAATTTCCTGGCAAGATGGATAGTGTTAACTGAACCAATGTTCTGAAAGTTTGGTGTTGTATTTGGCAAGGACATCATCATATGAATAATCTTTTCCTTGTGAATTAATCAAAAGTTGATGTTAATGTTTTTCTTGGAACTTATGAGCCCAAGTTCCAGCTTACCTTGCATGGTACCTGGTAGAAATCACAGTCAGGTCAGTCTATTTATTGATGCATGCCCATCAATTTTATTATAAGTTGAAGGTAGCTCATATGTTTTGGGTAAATATTCTCGCTGATAATCTACTATAGAAAACAATGTATGTGAAAGTGAACGATCAATTTGTGGGAATAAACTAGCTCAAATTAGTCGAAAATTTGTGTTCTAGCACTTGTTTACTGGGTATACAGCTTGAATTCTATACTTTTCAGTATTTTATCAATCTTTTATGTCCACAGATTATCATTTTCTGCAGTTTCAACTCACCTTTCATCTTATCTTTTTGCATTTGGTACTTCTGATGTAAAGTTTATTCTATTAATCTGAATCTTTGTTTGCCTTCATTCTTGTTTTTTTCCTTCTGATGTAGACACACTATGTTCTATTGCTTTGCTCCTTTAAAGAACAATTACAACAACATGTCCGTGTTCATGCTATGGAAGCAGTAATGGCGTGTTGGGAACTCGAGCAATCTCTTCAAAGCTTAACTGGTAATTTTTCTAACCAGCAACATCCTCACAGATTGACAAAAATGTTTTGTTGTGAAATGAGAAAAATTGCATTTGTTCTAGTTACGTATTGGCTTTGGTAATCTACCATGCAATTTCATAATTTGTATGATTGCTATTTGTTAGTACATTGTCTTGACATGAAGTGCCATCAACTGGAGGATAAGGCCTTTCAACTTTTGTTTGGTACCTCTTGTGAAGACTAGTCTCAACAGTCGAGCATGTGACACACTAAGAATCTGTCCAAAATTTAAGGATCTACTGTTACACTAAAAGTACTAAAAGTGGTCCTATTCCTTCTGTTGTATCATTTATGTGAAACAATTTTTGCTGTATATTGAACCCTCAACAAGGGTATTGATACATGTAGCTGTTATTTCAATTCAATAAAATTTTAAACACTTGTACATTTCTAGGGACTTGCCTTAAACATAGCTCCTATTTCCTCTCTTAAATGTATTGGACTGGTAGTTAAGGAATAAACTAAAACGCGTAAAGGTACAGGTGTATCTCCGGGTGAGGGGACAGGGGCAACAATGTCCGATGATGATGATGATCAGGCAGATAGCGAGACTAATCTGTATGATGGAAGTCTGGATGGGCATGACAACATGGGATTTGGTCCTCTAATTCCAACTGAAAGCGAGAGGTCCTTGATGGAGCGAGTAAGGCAGGAACTGAAGCACGAGCTGAAACAGGTATATATGAATGTGTCACACTCTGCTCGTGAAACATTTGCTACCTCGCATATATTTTGTAGCTGAAATGATGTTGTGCTTCTCGATCAGGGCTATAAGGAGAAAATTGTGGACATCAGAGAGGAGATTCTACGCAAGAGAAGAGCGGGAAAACTGCCAGGCGACACCACCTCTCTCCTAAAAGCTTGGTGGCAGTCGCATTCCAAGTGGCCTTACCCAACAGTGAGTTCTTGATCTCATCTTTTATCATGTGATCACTTTGGTCAGAGGTTCTTGGAACTGTTCTTGATTCTTGAACTCTTGTAACTCCACAGGAGGAAGACAAAGCAAGATTGGTGCAGGAGACGGGTTTGCAACTGAAGCAAATCAACAACTGGTTCATCAATCAAAGAAAAAGGAATTGGCACAGCAACCCTTCATCATCAACTGTTTTGAAGAGCAAACGCAAGAGGTAAGCCGGTGATTGATACACATTTTCTTTTGTTCGGTATATCTGAGCCTTGAACTTTCTTCCGACAGTAATTTGGAAAAGAAGTAATGCAGGTGAAACAAGCAACGAGCGATTCATGTAACGGGAAAGCTCTTTAGTTCACGCAATGCTGGTGGAAAAAGATCAGCACGGGCGAGCACTGGTATGGCAACGAAAAGAGTATCGAGACTGTTTTTGAGGTTCTTTTTTTGCTGGTACAGATAAAAACTTTAGTCTAGTAGTAAATGTGTAATATGTTAGATACAATACAAGTTGATTGACCACTACAGAATCATGAATTCAAGTTGACAGGTCTCTCTCTATGAGACTTGAACTTTCATCACACACACACACACACACACACACACACACACATATATATATATAGGACAGTAACAAAAACCACCTAGTTAGCATCTTCTGGGTACCATGTGCCTGTGATTTTCAAATTTTTGCTGTTTTGCTTGATATTTATGTGAATATCAATAACTATATGGTTTATGAATGTGTAATGTTATTGTTATGTACTGTTTTCCAAATCTCCAGCTATAGTTGTGAAGTTCAAGAAGCATATAGTCCTATCTTTCTTGGCTAAGCAATCGAGATGGTAGTTTTGCGATCATTACAATTTCACTCCCTCCTTGCAGTACTTACAGTTTCGCGATAGAGTTAACAAACAAGTGGCATATGTGATACATAATTCATTAATGAAAAAAAAAAAAACCTTCGATAAGGCAATTTATATACCAAATATGTTCAACAAACTAATTGAAAGTTCAACAAGATTTAATGTGAAGGGACAACTGGCATTGACCTGGCTGTATACATGTGAAAATTACAATGCAACTCAAAATTATTATATGCTCACAACTCCAAATGTACACCCAACATAAATTTCAAAGGTCAAAAAATAATAATAACTCCACATGTACACCCAACTAAATGTCAAAGGATAAAAAAATATAACAACTAGACCTTTTCACTTCAGAGATTTTAAACTTGTGGATGGCCACACCAATACTTCCCTGTCACATCTAAAGCAAGAACACAACATGATGAGGAAGCAACTTGGATGCAATGCAATCATTTTTGCGCCGAGGAGACTTGCTGCTGCTGTGCTTGTCCTTTCGTAGGAAGCTTGGCTGCCATGGACCGTAATTCATCTGCAATCTCTGTGAAGTTGGGCCTCTCAGCTGGCTCCGATGCCCAGCATCTCTCCATCAACAATCTCCACTCCGGGTCACAAGATTCTGGTATTGGCGGCCTCAAAGTGTTGCTCACGATGCCACCTGAATTGTTTTGGATAGGGTCAATAGTCAGCTATTCAACTCAAGAAGAACGAAACAGGATGTCAAAATTGGTGTTTGTGGAAGAGTAGTACCTATGATGGCCCCGTAGTGCAAGTCTGCATATGGTTCTTCTCCCGTGAGAAGTTCCCACAAGACTATGCCGAATGAAAACACATCAACCTAAAACAAGTAACAATAGGTATTACAACTCCCGGTCGATGAAATGGAGCTATTTCGGGGATGATCTAAAAGGATGAACTATAGCACAAACCTTTTCGGAGACTAGACTACTGCTGCCATTCAGAAGCTCTGGTGCCATCCATGGAAGTGTTCCCCGCACGCCACCTGAGATGAGCGTCTGACATTTCACCTTGGATAGACCCAAGTCCCCAACCTGGAACAAGAATTCCATTATTCAACACGGGAGTAAATGACCATTGTTTCACCAGCTGATCAAACAAGGTAACAAACTATCATTTCAGTTCTCTAATTACTACATCTAAAAAAATCTTTGCCCCTTTAAAATAGCACGGACTACAGCTGAAGGAGGGACTGGCATGGATTAAGGAACCAAAATTCAAATACTTGGGATTGCTAAACATAATCTTCCAAGTTCCTTGATGTGATAGATGCGGACCTCAGAGTTCAATTTTTTAAATAAATAAAAAATTGCCACGAAAACTATATAAAAAAATGTTCCAACATTTTTCAAACACCCAAGGTGCTCAATGTATAAAAAATAATATTAAAAATTAAATATCCTCTTCTTGCCTCCAATTTTCGCAACATCGAAAGAGGTCATGAGATTAATGAACACCAGACAAAAAGGGTGGCCAGTGTGGCAGGGGATGGCTATTTCTGTATCTACCTTACATCTAAGAGCATGTACTAGCAACAAGTATTCAAGTTTAAAAACATTAAGAATCATAATATTAACTATAGTCACACATTATAGAGTCAAGGTTACAAGGCTATTGGAAAACCATAACATCTGGCGAATTCATGCTAGATCCTCCGTGCATTGACAACAAAGTTTGAGAAATCATCCTACAGCTCTTGATTTTGAACCCTATAACTCTCTAAAGTCTAGACTTAAAATCTTTTCAGTATTTCTCAATAAGCACTAGGAAGCAACAAGACATGCTTTGAAAATACGAACCACTTCCAGTTTAGTGATAAAATACTACTAGGCCTTTTTAGATGCTCGTATATTTTCACTTCAGTATTAAAGCAGAATTTTAACATCTGACACAACTATTGGTGCTACCTTGAAATGTAGGAAGACAAAAAATGGACAAACAAAATGGAGTATTCACCACTATCTCATCATCAAGTTGGGGCAAGGATCATGAATAAATTTCCATCTGATTGTTATGAAGAGAATGTCTACAGAAATGCATGCAAGGAATAGTGAAGGGCTCACGAAAACTGCTGTGTATACCAAACTAATATTACAACAGATCCCGGGAGGAAACACTCCAGGATGAGATTGTGAGGAACCTCAAACCATGTTACTGACCTTGCATATGGGACGATGGGGATCTCGAAGATTGACAAGTAAGTTGTCACTTTTCAAATCAAAGTGCACTATATTTTTCCCATGCAGGTACTCCATTCCAAAGGCAACATCCAAGGCTATCAATAACCGCTTACGCTTGTCAAGATTCCTGATAACCACCAGGCTTCCTTTATTAAGAAATTTGTTTGCACCAACATAAAAATGAATAGGGACTTTAGACAAAAGGCAGAAAATATCTATAAAAATAACCAATTACCTCTCATTTCTCTGCAAAGCATTTCTTAGGGAACCATTGACCATGTACTCGGTTACTGTTGCCACAGAACCTCCAGGGCCATCAAGAACAACTCCATAGAAAGCTACCACATTTGGGTGGTGCAAGTCAGCAAGCTTAATTGCCTCGTTCCAGAAATCATCTCTCTGATTAAGAGTATAAAGAACAGTAAACAGAATTATAATTTACATCACAGGTCACAGAATACAATTATATCGAGGGAAGTGACACTATTAATGGATATGAAACACAAACCATGCGTTCTTGTTCTGATGGCTTCCCAGCAAAACACCTATCATTGATCCTTTTAATTGCAACATCAGTACCCCTCCACTTTCCATGATAAACAGTGCCAAAGGTCCCAGAACCCAACTCTTGCAATTCTTCAAGATCACTGTTCTTTATAATCTGATAAATGGAAGTTGGAGTTAAAATTAAATATCATTAAGGACAACAAGATTTATATAATCAGAGGAGTCAAACAAAAAAATTCTTTCACCTGCAAGCGACCAAGGCCATCTGATACAGGAAAACCAATATTGATCTTTTCAGGCACTTTGGTCTTTATGCCCTGAGTTAAATGAAGGAGCAGAAAAAATGGTAAATTAGACAATTAGATAAATGGCCTACGTGATAATAAAAATAGAAAATCAAATAAAAAATATAACAGGTACAAGCAAATATCTGTATGTTGTTAGCACCTCAACATTAGCTGTATGCTGCATATCAATACTACTTGAAACCCCCGAGTCTCTATTGGTTTCTGAAGCAGACTCATTTCCCGTTACTGCTGATAAGTCAGAGTTGGAAGGTGTAGCTGTCTGAAAAACAGAAGCAGCTACACCTTCAGCTGTTGCCTGAAGTTCTTGCTTTATGAGTTCCTCCGCTGACCATTTGACAATGAAGCATGTATCAATAAAATGCTCTAGAAGCAAAAAGAGATCAATAACTACTTTATGTCAACCGAATAATACTCACCTTTTATTGACCTGACATGGTCTGAATTACAATCCTTGTCTGAATTGCCGGATGGCTGGTGAGCTCTATCCTCCAATAGCATGTCTGCAAGCAACTCCCCACCATTGACCAAGTTGTTATCGCCAAATGGTGTGTAAAAGGTCTCTTTATTTGTGGCAATTTTGTTTGGCCTAGGAGGAAGGAAATGTTTTTCTTGTCTCATATTCCAAGGATCCTGGTTGCTGAAAAGAGAATTTGAGAAATCTTGAGCATCACCGGCCCTGCTTGATGGTGATGAAGATGAAGATGGCATGTTACTGTTCAAGGGGAATGTCTCCACATCTCCAAGGACCAACTTTGGCTGGAAGCTGGACGTGTCATCCCTCCATTCAGATACAGGAGGGATTTTGTCCATCCCATAAGTTGACTCAACACCAGAGACTACAACATTGCCACGAGTTTCGACAGGATCCAGATGACAGATTACAGTCCTAGACGGGGAACATGGTCCTAAATTGCCAATACTAGGTGGTTCTACCACTTTGAAGGATTCCACTGGAAGAAGATTATGGACATGAGGAACTTCTGTATGGGAAGGCAACGGCTTTTCCATTGGTTTGCTGTGATTTGTGTCCAGAATCATCTGAGGTTTGCTAAAAGCAGTATCCAAAAGCCCCTCTCTTCCTGCAGCTTGTTGTGGTCTATTAATGATGTCTTCCTTTCTTAGTTCATCAATACGTGACTTACTCTGCTCATTTGTAACTAAAATGTCAGTAGGTCGTATCTGTAGAGTTTCCATCCTCCCTTCAATAGCATCCTCCTTGGCACGAGGAAGCTTACCAGGATATGCCCTTGGAGACTCATGAACCAGGGACTCTGAAGTTTGGGTTGGCAAAACAACAATGGGAGAAGGCACATCACTGTTAATTGGTTTGTTGACCAAGGCTTCCTGTCTAACCTGGTATTGAATTGGCATCAAAGGCCGCTGGAAAGCATTATCCTGGAAAGACTGAGGAATGCCACCCATGAACGCCCCATATGGTGACTGCATATCACCTGCCATATTCATTAAACCCTGGGGAGCAGTAGTTCTAGGAAGATCGAGATTGTTGGGCTTTTGGAAAATAATTCCTTCATTTTCATGTTGTGCATCAAGATTCTGAGAAAACCCAATTGCTTCTTGTTGAGGTGCTCCAACTTGATGATCCGTCTGACCAAGGACCCTGGACAGAGGCGCTGATCCTTGGTCAACAATGCCTTCGCCCATGGCTCTAGTTGCCATTCCCCGGTTCATTGGCCAAGCTCCCATATTATCTTCCAAGCGAAGACTGTGATAAACTAAGTTCGCATCCGACACAGGGCTTACAACACCATCTCTTTGGTCTTGTACCAAAGTATCTGAATGCGCGTGAGGCAAAGCTTTCTGGCACATGTAACAATCCTCAAACCTTGGGATTTTCTCAGGAATCATTACTTGATGAGGTACTAAGCCATCAGAGTAGACTACATGCTCCGGTGGCCTAATTTGAGAGCTCCAGACATAACCTCCTCCAACCATTGCAGAGGGGACCTGCGACTGATATGCATTGTAGTTCTGGTACATTGGAAGCTGAAAAACCCTTGCCCCATATGTTCTTTCATCAGGATAGTGATCCAACCGAGTTTGTTGTGGTTGTAACATAGTTGGTCTCATACCAACAAGAGTGGAAGGCGGAGTCATTGTCATGTGAACTGCAGGCATAAATTGAGTGGAAACACTGGAAGCATTGTCACGAAACTGCTGTTGGGTAAACACAGGTCTACCGGTCCCAAACAACTGAGCATTTGGAAACCCCATCTGGGAAGGGAGTACTGTGCGGTTCATCACTTCTTGGCGGGGATCTACATAAGTGTGCATGTAATGAGTGGATGATGGAATACCTACTCCAGGTTGCTGGGGGGAGCACCTCTCTACCTCAGTCTCAACAGAAGAAGTCTGGAGAGGTCCAGTCTTAACAACTGGAATGCTCAATGGATTGGCAAGGTTTGGATCCACCCCTAGAAATCGTGGAGAAGTATCATGGGGAGTGGCTAAATTACCTGTGGGAGATAGCACACTGGTTGACTGTGAGCAGCCAACATCACTTGGGGCAAGACCCGAGCTATCCATTGCTTCAGTCACACTAAAATCAGAGTTCTGAGTTGATGTTGCACTCGTTATACTCTCCTTTCTCATAATACCTCCACTAACTCCACCATCCATGACACCATTCACAGCCTCCACATATTTTTGCCCACCATCTTGAAAGTCTGCAAACTGAACCCCGCCAGGGGAATCAAGTTCTGAAGCTGAAAACAAGAACACCCTTAGCTTAGCAGACCCATCTGGAGACCTCTCAACCAATTTTGCATACTCATCCATCATATTCTCAAGATCATCTGCACATGAAACTGATACCAATGCATCAAGATCCTCATCAGGAAGCTGATACTTAATAACTACAGGTTGCCCACAGGTATCTGTCATCTTTTGAATTAGCTCACTAAAGTTCACATCTTTCCTGACGCTGATTATCCTTGTCTGCCCACCGACGTATCTCAACATACCATCACTTGGTCTAGGCAAAATCTTTCCCCCAAAACTACAAAGAAACTTAACTTTCTTCCCCGACATAGAATCATCTCCACCTTCTTCATTTGCCTGATCGATCCCATTGCCACCAACCTGACTTCTCACATTGGGACTACAGCCTAACCCAGTTGCTGAATTATTGCTAGACTGATCAGCAGTGCTGCCGCCCGCCCTACTATTCAAATTAGGAGTATATACAAGTCCAGCTGCCATATCATTGCTCGCCTGATCTCCGGCATTTCCAGCTACCCAATTTCCTAAATTTTGAGCATAGTTGAACCCAACAGCTGTCCCCTGGGGACCAATTGCCACGGGAACTTGCGGGCACCATGGCGATGCAACACCTGCAATTGCATTAGGATACCCTAAACCCACAAAGCCCCCATCCGACACTGTTGCTGGGTAAAACACAGTTCCTGACCCGGGGCTCCCGGCGTCGAGACTAGGTGGATTGGGAAAGAAAGTTTCTACATTTCTGGATGCAGATGGGGCAATGCGGGTCTCATCACCCACCGTCCGAGCTATATTCAAAGGCCGCAGATCCTTCAGAATCTGGTTTTGATCAAATGCCATATCTATAGCACAAACTCAGATCAATAAACCTCAAAAATCACTCAATCAAATTAAAGAGACAAAACAAAAACAAGGGTTTTGCAATTGGGTTGGTTCTCTATCAATCAAAGCCCTATAATCACTCCTCAGAACTACAATAACCCTCAATCAGATTAAAAACAAAAAACTTAAAAGATTTTTCCTTTTTTTACAGAGGAGTCAAACAGAGAGAAATAGATAAGTACCAGAATCGAATCGGTGAGAGGTGATAGAGATAAGCCTATTCGGTGCGGACCCAGAAAATCAGATACGACAGTGACAAGCGTCCTCTACCTGAATCAAAGCGAGCGATCCAGGGCATTGATGAACCTCTTCATCGCAGCAGCTTCTCGAGTGTAAAAATATAATATTTTCTCGGCGGAGGTGGTGTGTTTGTTTGTTTCAGTTTCTCGGGAAAAATAGAAAGAAAGGAGAGGTCTGTGTTTGTGGGTTTTGTGTAGCTCTGCGAAATAAACAAAATTTCTTAGGTTTTAAGGAAAAGGAAATGATGGGAGAGAAGAAGGAGAAGAGGCACGTGGAATGTTGATTCATGCAAGTGAGTGTCTTTGGAAGTGTTTGCGTCCGGGTCAGCTCTGATTGCGACTATAAGCTTCTTCATCATCACTGTGAATTCTCAACAGAACTCTGTTTTTTTTTAAATATTTTCTTTCCAAATCCAAAGATTTTGTTTGTGAGTTGGATTGGGTTGGTTGGTGTCACACACACAAAGGAATGATTTTTGGTACACCTATATCATAATATTACACTCAATTACTACTGTACCATGATTTTAAATCAAATTATTTTTAATTTAAACTGAACTATTTATGAGATAATGATACTTCAATTAAATTCGTAGATTCGTTTTGCTCTCACTAATTTATTTTTAACTTAGACTGAACTATTTACGAGATAATGACACCTCAATTAAATTCATAAATTCGTTTTGCTCTCACTAATTCATTTGGATATGAACACTCAATATGACAAACGGTTGATTTCACTTAATTCTTTGAGATCGAGATCATCATTTTTGAACTTCGGTGTTGATATGCTCGCTAATAATAATAAAATCCATTTGGATGGATAGAGATGAAACTTGATGATGTGTTATTACCTCATTAGTTTGACTTGAGCAAAGTAAAAAAATTAGTTTGAAAGATTAGCTCATTGCAAACATTACGTTGGAACGGAAGCTCAAAAAAAAAAAAAAAAAAAAAACCAAAAAGTTGAGAGCCCCTGTAGTTCTCACCGCGACAAAACCTGGGTGATGTTGTAATTACTTGCTTTCATTTACTGTTGCACACTTGATTGAAAAATACAATATTTTCTTGAAATCACTGTTTTTTCAGTCTCACGCCACCATTTTTTACTTTAATTCATTGTTTTTCTTGTGAGATACCCTATGTGCGTGAAATTCTTTAAAAACATATATAATTTTATGTTTTAATTCACATTTATAATGTTATATCTTAAGAAAATTATTTTAAAAAATTCAATCACATCGACATCGAAAACTCAGTTGATACGCTAGCTTCTTCATAAAAAAAATTCAAATCACATATATATCATCTTTCCTTATGCTTTTAAAAAATATATTCAATAAAATTGAACAAAAATTGCATATTCTCATCCCATGCTTTACAAAAAGGAAAATAAGAGCAACTTTAGTTGGTAACTTTCACTGCAAGATATTCCTATTTGTTTGACCATGACAAGCACCAAAAAAAAAAAGAAATAGAGAGAGAGATATTAAAGTTAAAACAATAAACAAACAATAAGTAATGTTATGTTGTAGCTAGGTTAGTTGGTGGTTACTTGTGATTTCGCCTTTTTTTTTTTTGTATAGTTAGTGCTTTTGTGGAGTCTTTTTGACTTAAATTAAGCCTAAACCAATAGACAATAAACTATAAAGTGAGTAAACAAATTAAAGAGCAAAAAGTGGAGTGGATAAAATGAAGAAAAAGGCTAATACATCACAAAACAAAACAAAATTAACATTCATATAAAAAAAAATTAACATTAATATATGGATTTGGAGCTACTATGGTGTCTCATGTAAACCTATTTTTATTGGCTCTAATGCAAGCAAATTTAAAGACAACATGGTCTCTATCCCATGTCGGTGAAAAGTTCTCTATTTAAACAATTTTTTAAGGAATGAGACAAAAATTAATGGGTAGTGAAAAAGTTAGTGCATAATTTATGCAAAGAAATTTGTTTCATGTGTCATTAGTGCACGGGTGATACATGTGTAATATACAGTAACAATAACTTGTAATCAAGCTAATTAAAACTTGTATATGACATATATAGTTACAAACATCAATGATATTTGTAACTACTATATTTTCATATAAAAAACGGGTCAGTTAAATTTTGTGTCGCTTAAACTAAAAGACTTGCAATGATAAAATCCTACCTTATTGAATAATGTGCTGATTTAATAGATCAAACACAAGCCATGTATAATCATGCTTGTATAGTATGATCTATCTTATTTCATAACCTCTTGATATCTCTTTACATTAAACGAAATTGACATCATATGTCAATTTGTTTTGGTGCGCCTCTTCATAACACAACTTGGTCCAGAGGTCCAAGATATCACTTTCACTAGTCGGAGACAAATCTTACTTTGATCACTCACTTTATTCTCAAATGCTTGTTGCAAGTAATCAAATTATAAACACTGTTTGAATTTGCCAGAACACAAGACTCCTCAACTAAAACATCATGACCAAATAAACCAAACAATTTTTTTATCATTCCTTTTCTCTCTCTCTCTAGAAACCTTTGCCGCCGTCTCTTGTTCTTCATCCAAATTTTTTTCTTGAACCACCGTCAGTTCTTTTGATCGGCGGGGGGTTAATCCTTTCTTTTTCTTTCATCATATATTGAATAAAAGCATATTTCACTTGATTAAATTGCTCTTCCGTTTGATTCATCATCACTATTGGCTATTCGTATTCGATCCGCTCACAAACGCCGTGTTATCATCTCCATCTTCACTATAAGCAAGTCGTGAAAACATGAGTTCTACGGGTAGATGCACTTTTTTTCATGTTTTTCTGTATTGAATCGTATTTTATTAGTTTGGTTAGATTTGAGTTTTGTTTATCTTTCATTATTGAAAGTTTGTCTTCCATTGTTGGAAGTTCTTTCCTTGTTGGAAGTTATTTTTTTCATTATGATCAGTATGCGTGTTTTGCTTGGAACTACTGTTGTGTGTCAGTTGGCTTTGAAGAGAGCAAGACCGAGTTTGTTTATTCCACTATTGTAGTAAATATTTCAACCAACTATATGAAATTTTTTATTTGGTGGGGTGTGTATTCCGTAGCCTGCAACTCATGTTACTCTCTCTTGATATCTTGGCCCTCCATTTTATGCATTGAAAACAAACTTTGCCGGAAAATTTGGATTGCCACGGGATTGGCTGCTCTATAGTTCATTTGGATGGCTCGAAATGGTCTAGTATTTCAAGGCAACTATCCTGCCGTTGAGGAGACGGTTATTCGTATTCACGCTTTTACTTTATCTTTAGTTTCCTGTATAGACCCGTCTTTTGATGTTTCTTTTGTTTTTTCGTCTTGGGTGGCTAATTCTATCATGTGTTTGGGATAGTGTTTAATGCACATTTTTTGTACTTTTATTTTAACCTCTATGGTTCAATAAAAGTTACTTATTGCTGATTAAAAAAAAACTATATGAAAGTTGGAAGTTCATATAAACATTTAAGATCTGCGAATTAAGTTACTAAGGTAGTTGATTCTATGTCAGGTCTATTCATTATCGAGTCTGTAATCTTCTATTGATCTTAATGAAATTGATGCTTTCAAAAAAAAAAACATCATGACCAGTGGCGGAGGCAGGGGGCGGCCGTAGTGGGCCGCGGCTGATGCCAACCAGTTATATGGTGTTAGATACCATATATATTCAACAAATTACAAGAAAAATTTGTTAGTCAAATGCTAACTGTGCCTCCCCTAACTCTTGGATCCTGTGTTTGAACCCTCATATTGTCAAAAATTTGTGCCAACTGATCCTAAGGATCTCAAGTAATAAGAGTCAAACACACATCCCTTGTAATTTTTTGAATCCACTTGTGGGTTATAAATGGTGGCCCATAAATGGATCTCTCATCCTATATATAGCAAGAGAGTCATATAAAAGAGAAGAAGAAAAAAAGAGGCATTGAATTACAAAGTAGGGTTGCTAGGGGTATAGTCTACATCATGTTATCTAGTACTCACTATGACTAAAATTAAATGAAAAAGATGTCCTAACAACCAAAATGTTTTTATTTTGTTGACCACTTGACTGGTCGATGGACAAATCCAATCGATGTGGGACAATGCATGTTACAGATTTACATGCTTATTATGCTGTTATCAACCATTTTATGTTGGATTGATTATTGATTGAGATTGATAATAAATATATATAGTGGATATCTACGTATAAAATTAAATAAAAGTGAACATTTCGTGTAGTCTAATATATATGGAACCATTCATATATATAATTACTATTTTGCTTCTTCAAGCTTCTTGCTTCTTCATCCGAATGTTTGATAGTTATTTATGCCTACTTGTTTAGGCAATGTTTCATCACTTTCATGGCATGACTTTATTAATTAATTTTAATTATATTATTATACTAATTAGAACTCCGTTTTGAACTCGCAATCTTTGTTTGTATTTTTTTTTTAAAAATGTTTTGTTTTGTCATGATGTATGTTACACTAATTTGCACATAATATTGATAGTTTGATTCAATTTCTTAGGGTTAAACAATTTTTTGTGGTATAATAATGGTAATTCATTCTTTGATCACAATTTACACTAGGCTTTCTCTATAAATGCTCTCTAGAGTCGGATTCTCTTAATTGAGATTTTTACGCTCACAACTAATGTGGTTTTTCGAAAATATACTCAAGTCACCGTTAACGTGTCATATCTTTGGGCAGAAACCAAAAACTCATGATCAACAATTCAAGTTTCCATCTCCGCCCTCAAGGTCCTAGCCTCCACCTTCATCCCTGTACTTCAACACTTGGAACATTTCAAGACAACTTTCATGTCATGTGGACAAGATGACAACAACATTTTAGAGTGTCCGATGGACCGAATCAAAACCAACGCATCGTATAAATTTGAGAAATATACAATAATTTATTTATACAATTTTGAAAATGTTAGAACTCGAAATTGTGAGTTTTAGATCAGTCTAGCTCTGATACCATGTTCAATAATAAAATTCAAACAAAAATTTTTGAAATTTTCATTTATATCTTATTACTATATTTCAACCTGAATTATTTAAACCAAGTTGCATGGATGGGTGGTAATTAATTGGTCTAAATTAGCGGGATGCAAGGTTGGACCAACATGGTGAAGAAATATAAATTACTCCATTCACATGGATAGACCTTCTCACCAATAAATTATTATTTTTTTATTTTAAAAAATGGATGAGAGAAAATGAGAAAATAGTATTAAGAAATTAGGAGGAGCCAGAATATTCTTGTTGGTTCTGTTGACCAGATTCACTTTCAATTCCAAAGTTGAAAATTATTATATTTTTATTTAATTTAAATCCAATAGACAAAGTAATAAAAAGAAATATTTGTGCTAAAATTCTAAGAAATGTAGTGCAGAGTGGGCTTAGATCTTGCTTTTAATACAAAATATCTTACTGGGCCCCACATGGAGATAGGCCTGGGCCCAATACTACGAATATTGCCAATTATGGGCCCGTAAATGAGAAGCTACTTTTGTTACGATATTTTAGCTTACATTTATTGCAACATAACTAATATTGACTTAACGGACGTGAACGACAAAATAAGCTCATTTGTCCAGATACCCACCAAACCCTCGAAGGAGATTGAAGAGCTATGGCCGCTACAGTATTTTTCCGGATATTCCGAGAATCTGCAGACGCTCTTGCCAAGTCCGAATGGTGCATTCCGGAATTTGAAGAGGGAGTGACCAGCCAAGCTGATATGTTGATGGGTCCGTACGTCGACGTCGCCCTTCCGTACGTAAAGGTTCGAAGGTTCTCGCCGCCGGCTCCGAGATCTACCTCTTCACCAGCTCGGAACCACTGTATGCGACACTTATACCAGTATCAACACTTCCGATCCAGAACCCCAATGGACGTCACCATCGGTAATTGATTGTCCCCATCTGTATGTATCCTGTCTGTGAATATTTGAATGGAAGAATATACCTCTTTAGCAAACGCAACGATCGAATGGAAACCGATATTTGGGCCGACGTTATTGATACAAACCAGCAAACTTGGAGCATTGTCAAAGTACCAACACCATTGCCTCCGGATTGATTTCGTATCGTATAGGGACAATTGCAAAGAAGATGATGAAGGCAACGATGACAATGAGAAACGAGAGATTTATCATATGTGTGAACCGGTTGTTGCTGATCCTCACAACAACCGGATTTTGATGGGCTATGGTCGTCCTAAACTGTCTGCCTATTATCCACTCCATCATATAGTTGAAGACGTTTCTTATCCGCAATACAAGGTGTCGGGCTGGTGCGAGAGTCACGTTATTGTGGATCAGGTCTCGTATTCGTCAACAATTGACGTGGATTGCTTTCAAGACTCCTTATATGAACACGATTTGGCTGATGGATGTTATCCCATGCGTGCAGTTTGGTGCTACTCTCCCGTTTGCAAAGGAAAAGAGTTGTTTGACTATTCAGATGACTCGCATTGGGATGTTGTGCTTGATTTGGGCAATGGCAGGTTGTGTCTACTTATGAACACTCCTAAAGATCATGATGATACTTTTACCACCCCTGAAGATGCCATTTAACG
>JAYMTA010002198.1:0-17199 GCA_036897625.1 Pelargonium cotyledonis | reverse complement strand
CCCAAAAACATGCTCATACTTCAAAGCAGATTCTAACATCAAGTAGGTGGAGTTCCATCTCGTAGTCACATCAAGAACTAATGATGTCGTGTACTCTATTTTCAACTGAGTTGCACAATCTTTAAACTTTTGTGGCCTGCTAGGAGAACTCCTGACATACTTCACTGCGGCTCTAATTCTAGTCACTGCTTTACAATACTCTTTAAGCTCATCTCCCACAACAAGATTGATAATATGAGCGATACACCTCATATGTAGATACTTTCCATCACTTATGCCTCCCTTAGTATTTATCATCCTTATCAAATATTGGCATGCAACATCATTGGAGCTTGCATTATCAACTGTCACAGTGAACAATTTGCTGCTCAAATCCCAACTTATTATCAAACAATCTTCAAGAGCAGTACCAATGGCCTCACCCTTATGACTTAAGATTGGACAAAAATTCAAGATTCTTTTGTGCAAAGTCCACTCATCGTCTATAAAGTGAGTTGTGACGCACATGTAGTTAATCCTTTGCATAGATGTCCATGTATCTGTAGTCAACGACACTCTTTGACACGATTTCTTCAACATATCTTTCAACTTTTGCCTCTCACTTCCATATAAAACATGTAAATCACGTTTGATCGTTCTACGTGAAGGCACATTGAAAAGAGGCACAGCAGCTCTTAGAAATGCCTTGAAACCCGGTTTCTCAACAAATCTAAATGGTAGCTCATCGAGAATGATCATACGCAACAAAGCTTCTCTCACATCTTTTTGTAACATCACCCAGTTCTTCAATTTACCTTCTCCAAGACTACCATCTATAGGCTGTTGTGTCTCCTTTTCATTTTCACGGTCCGGATGTGAACACTTCTCTGAATGCCTCTTAATATTCTTGCACCCATTGTTGTTAGAATTTGAGGCAAAAGTTTTTCCACAATGTATGCACTCCGCCCTACGTAGTTTACCGACAATAGTATTATATTCTTTAAAATTATTCCAATACTTTGCCCGCTTCTTGGACTGTTGAAGATACACACGAGTTTCCTTGGGATCATCCGATGACACTGGTCAAACTACAACTTGTAGTTTGACCAGTGTCATCGGATCAACTTTCGAGTTTGTTGTCGAATCAGATGGCAGACCCGATGTTTGCGATGGGTTGTTGAAAAAGCTATCAATGTGGTCACCTTGAGCTCCAAATGCAATTGTTGGCAATTGATCGTGCCCTTTAGGCAGAAGGAGAGGATTCTAGTGCCTTCAACTTAATAATTCATGCTGATTGGGAGAATTTCAGTGCTTTTGGTTTGATTATTCGAGATGTTTTAGCCATTGTTGCTCTGTTTAGCAGTGTTAAATTTTTGTTTACGGGTTGATGTTTGAACCGAATAGCCAACGAATTAGTTTGATTTTTTTGTTTTTTTGTTAGACTTGTCTAGGTGAATTGACTTTCAAGCCACTAACTCTACATCGTTTTTGCTTTTATTCGATTTGAATTAATATATTATAAGTTTTTTTCTAAAAAAAAAAAAAGGAAACTCAAGAAAGAGAACATTTTTAAAATCTCAAATTTACCTTCCTGAAAATCATTTACCCGTCGTATTATGACTTATTTTCCCACCTCATACTCATAGGTGGGTGCAGATGCCCACCCCTCCCACAAGTGTTGCCAATCCTTCTTCGCAATTTTTATTATGTAAATATTTTTAAATAACACGTCGGCACCACACTAACAAACTAAACTGTCAGTTAAATTAAACAAACAGCAATGACAAAATTAATCAAAAGTATCAAAAGAACATAAGTTACCTATTCACAATATAAGGACAGCAACGGTGACATTTTACAGATTAGGAGATTGTTTTAGCATTTACGATATACTCCCTCCGTCCCAAAATGAGTGTCTTGTTTCTATTTTTAGCAAAAATTAAGAATTACAAGATAATTTAGTGTGTTTCCAATATAACTCTCACTTTTTCCATATGCACCCAATGTGCACCCATGTGCAGATTTGTCCATGTGCATAAATGATAAAGGTAATATGAGAAGAATACTAATATAATAATATAAAAATAGAAACAAGCCACTCATTTTAGGATAAAAAATTTAGACAAATAAGACACTCATTTTGGGACGGAGAGAGTAATACTTTCATACACAAATTTTAAGATAATATATAAAAGGTTTAGTTTTACACTGACAATCGTATTTTCAAGATATATTAACATACAACAAAAAATTTACAATTAGCTCATAAAGTACATACAATGGCTCTACTCTTGTTGAAAGCTGTAGTTGGGACTTTCATTGCACTGCAGAAGCATGAATACTAACCATTCACCTATTTCTGTTCAGCCCTCGTCACCGGGAAAGGCAAAATCGACTGTCTGATGTGTGGATTGCAACGTAGTTACAACTCCATTTCACCAAATAATCATGCATGTAACCTACGAGCTCTCTACATCCGAATATAGACCAGTTACCCTGCAAACCACACAAAATGCAGATTCACCTTCATGACTAGAGAAGATTAAAATATCGAACAAAAAGATTTTTATCCTTCAACATGTGGACTGAACCGGATTTATCCTCGGGGAGACATACTGAATCATACGATGCTAAATGCAGCATTCATACTTGCCACATAAAATCCCAAAAGAATATGCCCAAGTGATGGTCCCAATATAAGTCAGAGTTTATAACTTGCATCCAAAATGCCATATTGATCGAGTTCATACCTGTCATATGACAAGAAGGCTTCGCCTATGGTCCCAATAACCTTGTTTCTTACTTTTCGCACACAAACCTGCAAATAGGTGGTTCGTATAAGTTGAGATGAATTGAATACATGGTATAAGGATTAGAATGCTACTGAAATATGATACACACTTGCACTTGATCGACGGGTCCAACTTTTGGGTCCCGATTTCTATGAACAACAATTCCATTGTCGCATTTGTTTATGAAGTGTGCACTCCCACTAATATCATACAAATTCGGAGGACCTCCAACCCATTGCTGCAGCTGTAAGACAGGCAAGGTTCAGAACAAAGCACATATTTGGGTAGAAAAACTGCAGTTTGCGGAAGCTACCTGTTTAGGATGTGCAACAAACCAAACATGGCAAGCGTGATGCTGAGCAAAACGCTTCACCTTTGTAAGCATTTGACTGACATACTTAGTTTCAGTCCTGTTTCATTAATAAACACTAGATTTGATTAGAATGCATCAAAATAGGAGCCTCAGTAAGGAATAATAAATAACACGCCTATGATATGACTTGACTGTTGTACTTTGAGACCACCATAAGAGTTTTGTTCCTTCACTTCTTCACATACAGCATAATTGAACTTCATAATAATGGAACTGAGGTTTTATAGAGGCCAACCTCTCCAACTTGCTATGATTGCTTGGTTTCATTACTCTCTCTCGCACACAAGCAAACAATTAATCTAAATCAGAATTAATTCAGCCAAGAGCTATAAATTAGGTTTGTCCAGGCGCCTCTCGGGATGACATCACTCCGGAGTACATGTGTCACCTTCTCATTTGTTGAATTTGCTATCGTGCATTGTCAAGAACACATCAAAGGCCACATCGCCAGTCATAGTTGTGAGTATACATTTCCCCCCTCCTCTGTAAGA
The DNA here is from genome assembly GCA_036897625.1 of Pelargonium cotyledonis. NCBI lineage: Eukaryota > Viridiplantae > Streptophyta > Magnoliopsida > Geraniales > Geraniaceae > Pelargonium > Pelargonium cotyledonis. The sequence continues at coordinate 13,564 of JAYMTA010002198.1, read as the reverse complement.
AGGGATCTCATTATGTTAATTCTAAAACTCCTCTCTAAAATTCAATTTAAACTTGGTAGCACCAAGGACCCTAATTGAAGAGATGTTGGTTCTCACGTCCGAACTGCACAAAGTGCTCTAACTAATTAATCATAGAGCAATTAAAGTTTTATTTCTCACAGGTGTTGTAAAACCTACTTTTGGCGAGAATGTACTATAATTAGGAATTTTTCTTTCTACAAGTGGTAATATTTTCAAATTGCATTGACGATCTTTTCCATGAATCAAATTGATGTTATAATAAAAACTACTATAGCCATGGAAAGTTTTAGTAAGAGAATGCATGGCCTAACATAAGATAATATTAGATACATTATGGCGGCGGCGAATACAAACAAAAGATCACAAGTAGTTTTATTAGAGGATTCATGTAGCTGACATTATTTGGGAAATGGCTTGGTGGTGGGGATGATTGTAACCGTGATTGCTATCTACCGTTGTTTGAAATCTTGTCATGATAGTAAAATATTGGATAAGAAGATCTCAGCCAAGACCAAATGAATGCATGGCCTAACATACTGCCACAATGGAACTCATAACATAAATTACTCAACAAAAAATAAGTGAAATTCCATTATTCAAGAAGATGCTAAGAGGTAAAGACTCACTGGCTTCTAGGACGCTGATGATCAAGCTCATTGTATGGATCAATCACAAGACCACGCACTCCATGCCTTAAAACAGCTGCTTTAGCAAGATCAAGAACCCATTCTATATTTGGAAGGCTATCGTCCTCACATCTAGTTGACATTCCATTGGTTGAACAACAAACAGCATAAATAATACATAAATAAATTAAAAGAACATATGGCATAATGAATTGACACAGGAAAACTGTATGAGCCTCAGCATGAAAACTAATCAATGACATAAATGATTTGCAGCAAATATATGCAAAGTTCTTCACAGCAAGCCAGGAGACAGAGATCAGAAAAAAGTTCTCCATGCTTGACTTAATGAGATGTTTATTGTGGTGAGAAAACTAGTAAATACAATGTCATTCTTTGGTCAATGAGAGACTCCGGGATCCAAAACATAAATTCTTACAAATTCTGTGTAGCATGCATCATAAAATCAGGACTTATTCTACCCATAAATCAGGTAGTGTCTCTATTATAGCAAGATGATGAAGATTTTTACAAGTCAGCCTGTGTGATAATATGCAATCTACATGCCTACTATAGATACTATAAACAGCATAAAATTAATCACCGGCCTTTCTTCTTCTAATTGGTATAGCAACTTTTGATACTTTTTGCTCAAAGAATATAAATATGCCATGACATGTTATATAATGAAGTCTAGGTGCTAAACTGAAAAAAAACAAATAAAAGGATTGATGCACCCTTGACTATAACAAGTACAAGACAGACCCAAGACAGCATTACAAAACATAATAAATTAAATCCTGTCCACAAACAAAATGGCTGAAAATTAGAAACTGTAACTCACCTGATGAGATGAAATGTATCACTCAACCATTGCTTCCCTTGCTCCAGTTCCTCAACACTCATCCGCTGAATAGATTCTCCATACCTAGCATGCAAAACAGAGAAACAGAGAGTAAAGCAAGGTAAAGTTTAAGAAAGAGATGACTAACCAGGAAGCAGAAACAAATGTTCATCTACAGGTTATAAGTTGCTAAATTTCAATAATTGGCTACATATAATGATTTTGGCTTCCACTACTAAAAGGTCAGCATTTTTAGTAGGCTTCACTTGCACCATTATATGTAACTCATTTCTATCATATATATTCAATGTGGGACTTATTATTTCACCCACTTCAACACTCACCTCATGTGTGAGTCTCACATTTTTCTTTTATCAGTAAGCTCAACACGCACAATCGGGGGCCTTTCAAATCAGAACTCCCACTCATGTTTAGGTTTTCATCTTCCATACATGGACCCTTGCAGGCATGTCTATCTGCAAGCGGGGCGGAGATCACAGGGGGTTCACTAGCTCGCCTACAGATGGACATGCATGCGGTGACCCACGTGTGGAAGATATGAGTTACATATAATGATGCAAGTGAAACCCTAGTAACAAGATTGATCTTTTAGTAATGAAAGCTCAGCTCATTACGTGTAGCCCAATATAAGTTTAACAAATTATATCTCCAATTTCCATCTACAACGACAACCATAATTGAGATCACGGTAACGATTAAAGAATAATTTTAATAAACGAAATGACAAGCCGGAATATACTAAACCATAACTTTTACATTAATAAAATACAAATTTTATATATTGAACAGCTAGATATCAGGAACATAATTTCATAGATAAAGGAAGACACCAATGTAAATCTTGATGTCATTTATCAAGAGACTAATATTCGAAGCTTTGCACAGGTAAATAACTCCTAATAAACTATTTACATTCTAGTATACTTACTGAAATCAAGCAGAAGAAGTTTTTCAATTTCTCACAAGATCTCTCAATTTTCCTCATTGATATTGAGGATTCAAATGTGAACATAAAAAAATAAGGACATTTCTTAAGCCCACTCAAGATTTGAAAAATGTTTTCTACGCTGTCACTAACATTTCATTCTATTACACATTACTCACATTTATATACACAATAAATACATAATAAAATTTACTAGTTATGAGATGGGATCATGGCAGAGACAAAATGTTGAATCAAGTAATTCGAGGAATAGTGTTGTATAGGTTATAGGTCCTCCCAGAGTATCTTACTGGATTGTCATATATATTTAGAAAACCGAGTAAGTTTTTCTCATAATAGATAAACACATTTGTATAAACCAACTAAAAGGTGTAGTGCAATAAAGTAGAGATAATTGGTTAGTGACAGTTGAAGACATGAATAGATAAAAGGAAACATGAAATTCTTCGGCCTCTCAATTAGTTCTCAACTATTAGAATACTTCAGTTTTTGTCAATGCAGATATCTGACCTTATTTATTACAGAACTATTTTACATTAATCTTAGGGAACTGATACAACAATTAGGCAACCAAAATAAATTGAAAAGTACCAATATGCAATATCATGATGCAGTTACGAGTTACCTTTCATTAAAAAAAGGTTTCTTTATACGCTTCTCCAATAGCTTCCTAGCATGATCACGAACCTATTGACAAATAAAACCAAATAAATAAAAGTGGGGAGATATAGTTCAGCATGCAAACATGAAAGAAGTGGCAAGATTCAGTCACAAATCCCACCCAAATCCCATATAAGGGTTTTACATGTCCAAAAAGAAATGTCATTTTATACGACTTTCATACAAGTGCTAAAAGAAATCAAGCTAAAAGCTAGGCATCCAACTTGTTGAAACTTGAAAGGCATATGTCGACTGCAAGGTTGCAACTTCAAACTCCCTTCACTTATAATGAGAAAAAAAACGGGCTGGTTGCATCCGAAGTTAGTAACAATACTTTTAATATAATAAATTTAAATTAAAAAAATATTTGGTTCAGACTGGGACTGGACCAGTCCAAATTTCGAACACCCCTATTGATAAGCTGAAGTAAAAAAAAAATCAAGTTGGACTCTCAATTTTAAAAATTAAATGTATTTCTTGAGTTACGTTAGGGGTATTTATACCATGGGTTTAATGTGCATTCCTCATTACTTTTGCTTTATTTCACTTATTGAGTATCAATTTATGCTATTTTATAATATTTATCAAATTCAATGTATTTTAGTGTTTTGTAGTGCTTAAACATTGTTCTAACCATTTCAGGGTTGAAAGAGGCAAAAATAAAGCAAAAGGAGTTCAAATTAGTGAAGGTACCTAAAGAGCATGGTCGTGCGTATTACTAGCACACCCATGCATTATGACAGAATCATCCCACACAATTCCCATGAGCGTGACACTATGATCCACAGGTGTGGGAAAGCCATCACAGTTGCAACCATACTAAAGGCATCATGGCAAGATTTTAGTTCGCAAAAATCAACCAACCCATTAAAATGTATTTCTTAACTTTTTATGATGTTTTTTATCAGTAAAACTTAAGGAAAGCTATTCTGACATTCATAGAATAGCCAAGGGTTTAAGATCAGAAGAGTTTTAACAGCAACTAATACCAACCTTGATTTGATCATTAACCAACTCACCTTGTTCTCCAAAGAGCAAAGTACAAATTTCCAATTGGCCTCTTCATTAAGATTGCACATAAGTGCATCAATCCACTCACTCTTTCCTGAATTGGGAACCCCAGTAACTATAGTCAATTCTCCTGGCATAACCTGATAAATATAAGACAGCCAGCTATTAAATAAGCACAATAGGATGTGTGGTTTCTGTTCACACTTCTGACTGCAATTTGGAAAAGAAAAAAAAATTGGCCCTCAAAATTTCCTTGCTGAATCAATATGGGCCACAAGATGGTCCAGAAAGAACAAGCAAGGGGTAGTGTTAAGCTTTTTTCCACTCAAACATTACTGACTTCCAGTTGAAGGAATGTGAATTATAACAAATTTAACTCGTCATTCAAAGATACCGCAGCCAGATAAGTGCAAATAAACTCCAGTTACCAATGAGTCAACTCTCACATTGTATAATGTATTTAGACCCTTCCATCCAGTTGTGATCCCAAATTCACAACCCTCAGTTCGAAAATAATAAGCATCGATCTCATCAAAGTAATCTTTGAAGTTAAGCAAGCCACGGATACGATATAACTCAGCATTAGCAATTACTTCTTTCAGCGCATCAGCTCCTAAACACATGAGAACCTGAGGGTATATTAGGAAATTGTCAGAGTTTATGTACACACAAAAATCAGTAACTATATCACTAACTGCAACAAATCTTCCAAAAGAATTATGGTGTGAAGATGAGCAATGGGGCAATTTCGACCTTTGAGAATGCTCAGGGAGTGCTGAAATGAGTTTTTCATCTTTCCACCTAATATAATATGAATAATCTATAGATATGATACAGGTGCTACAAGATGCTGAAAGAAGAAAGAAGACCTGGAACCTTCCATTCTAGATTAACAAATTAATCTAAATGGTAGCACAGTAGCACATTTACCACAATCTATAAATCCAAATTACACTATAAAAGGTACTTGTGTCATTTAATTCAAAATATAAATATACAGTGTACCAAAGACATCAATATCAAACCTCATTAGCATCCTTATAATGTTCATCATCATTTTTCTTTGGCCATTGGACTAGCCAGCATCTATTATCACCACAAGAAAGAAAATATTATTCTTAAAAGTCACAAAGAAAATGGCAGGAGACAGTATCGTCAGGAATCAAGATACAACATGTGTACCTTTCTCTCCCAATTCTTCGTGCAAGTTCTTCAGCCAAGGCTTCACCGGGGGTATCTCCATCAGTGGCAATTATTATGCGAGATGCCTATCAATTTTATTTTTTTGCGAAGAATGAAAGAAAGCCATTTATCTATACTAAATTGATTAAAGATAGTGAAGCTACTTCCACTAACCCGCTCTAGGTATTCTTTGCAGTTCCAAAGATACTGATACTTTGTATCCTAGCTTCACAAATACACGAAAAATAAAAGAGAGTGAGAAAGAAGCATCAGAGCTATATACAACTCCCATGTGAAAGAGCCAACTATCACTTTGAATAATTCTTGACAGAAAATTGCAGTTAGGTACTGTAGTACATGTCATGAGTACAACTATGAAATGCATTACTTATGTATAAAAGTGGAATAGAAAAATTGACATAATGAAGAACCTATATGGTAGAGAGTCTTGAGACAAACCTGATTTTCAGGTGGTACTTCCTTTTGGCTAACTGATGGTGGTGCACCATCAGGAACACTCACACAATTATGAAAACCAGCTTCTGCCATTGCAAGCTTGTCCATTTCGCCTTCAACCTACGATTATAAATTATATAATATAAGTTTCAGCTGAAATTTATGTTGAAGCAATGTTGGAGAAACCAAGGACAGTGTACAATGATCATATCGCTTTCCCCCTCTATATCATCCAATCCATAGAATATCTTTTCAGTGTTCTTTTCCTGAAAAGAGCAGGATAATAGAGAGACAGGTCAGATAAATATCAGAACCTATCAACTTCATTATTAAACAACCAAAGTAAAAGGCACATGATATTCAAATATCATAATAAAATATCAAATGCAAGAGAAAATGAGTTCAATAGTAGAGAACATCTCCACAAAAGAACAATTATCGATGAAAATAAGTTATTTTCATTTTTCAGCTCACACAAAAGAACAAAACATTTCCTAAAAATAATAAAATAGGACATGTATGTCACCATGTGTCCCGTCCTGTTTCTGACATGATGTTCCCCCTCAGGACAAGTATTTGAAGTGCAAGTGCGCCAACACTTGTAGAAAAAACATGTTACTGATAGTTCTCTTTCACACATTACTTAACTCATGCATTTACCCTTCCCTAAACATCCACAGATCCTCCTGATCGTTTTATTTTAGAAAACAAAAGTCTCTTAGATTCTTGACACCAACTATTATGTGTAACATCCACCCAACCCAAGTGGCTTCCAAGATAAAGAAATTTTCAAAGAAAATGAAGGTATTAAAGGTTCCACCAATAGGTCTACTACACACACTCCAGAACATTGCTCAATTTAGATACTAGATATCTAGAGTAACAGTCACTACAATTACCTGCCAAAATGTCTTGTCGAGACTCCTGTACTTGCAGCTTACAAGCACTTTCTTACGATGATAAGTGAATGCAATGTCAGCCTGCCGAAAATATATCATGAGGCATTTGGTATGGCAAAATAATCAATAAATTAAACTAACCTCACGAAACAGCCCTATTTTACACAAGTTATCATCAATTTAATTCAATAATTCATCATTGTGGAAATGCAAGTATCAGAGTTTGTCTTTATTCTGTGAGCCACACACCTGACCAGCATAATTTCTTTTCTGCATAACAGAATTTCTCTGCAAAGTTTCCACCGATATCGACCTCGTATTAAAAAAAGCAAGTAGCTGAAACAAAACCAAAGAGGATAAAATTCACAATATTCCTGATTAAGAAAAAAATAAAGGTACTTGAGTGTTACTTAACCATTATCACACCCCTATATTACGACCAGACCTTAAAGAAAGTATCAAGGAAATAAGTTAAATCTTCATTATATAATAGAAAAGCTATTAGGAATTGGCATCTACATAGCACATGCAAGCACAGCTTAATATACAATCAATGAAAATAGTATAGCAGTGACACAAAACAATTCACAAATAATACATTCAAATAATCACTTAGAAAATATTAACTAATTCATAAAGATGAAAAGCTTATTCTACAGTCATATATGACGAAGAGTTGTCAGCATCAAACAAAAATATCCATAGCCAATATGTTGGAATGACTTGATTGGAGATGACAAGGAAAACAATAGCCCATCACATGACATATATATAGATATCATTATATAGCTTCTGCAGCAACCTACATGGAGCAGCACATAATCAACCTTTGGAAAACCAACACTGAGAAATTCTGACAATCATCAGTAAATTTACTTCCACAAAACACTGCAGGGTTATCAGATGCATAGTTACATAGAGAAAGTAGTAAGGAAGTTAGCATATATAACAGCAAAAGAAACAGATCACTTCTGTGATACAAGAAAAAGAGTAGAGGGAAGGAAACTAAACCTCATCATTAAGGGGTTCTAATCCCAGGCTCTCCACTGAGATTTTTCTTTTAATATTCTTTTGATCAGCCATTCTGTCCAGATTTCCAGATGAAGGCTTGCTATTTGCAGAGATCTGCAACCAAAATAGCTTATCACATCTAAGACAGCCTCATTTCCAATAACTTTCAAATACTTCATATAACAAACAGCTCAACTATATTACCCTAGTGGTGCCTTTCCAGGCACAGTTTGCTCCAAAACACAACCAGTGAGCAGAACCCCTAAAACAATGAAAAATAGTTGAAAAGAGACACGGCCAGAGATCTGTAGAATTGAATTCGCAATTTAAAGAAAAGGGTTATAGAAGTAAGATACCAATCTTCCTCGATGAAAAGGGATAAGCTCTTCTCCTCTGAATCGCCGCCATTGCACTAACACACAAGAAAAAGTCATTAAATACAAATTTAATTTTCAAATGAAAATATACTCTCACTTGAACACACACGAGCACACAAAGAAAATAAAAAATAAAAATAAAAACTGGAAGCATAAACAGGACCTAACTAGTACATAGAAAATGATAAAAATTTAAACATTTGACAAACTCAAGTGCGCGCAAACCTCTTCTTCCCTCTATTACTCACTTCATGAATACAATCCTCCAAAAGGAAAAGCTATAACAGGGAAAAGAAGGGCGCTCAATTGCTTATTGAATATGCCCCTTCACTTCCTTGAGCACTGATAAGCGCTCTTTCCATCAGGCACAGACATGCAAGCAAGCATGTAGTGTACTATTTATTTTTTACATTTGGTATTATCTAATTCATGTGTCGAGAGCCTGTCGGAAGCAGGTCATGTCCAATTTGAGTGTCGGATCCAATGCTTGCCCATTCGGTGAATTGTTGTTTCATAGATGGTTGCAAAAGATATAAGAAAGTGATGCCAAGAAAACTCTTCCTTTGCAATGTCAGATCATAAATGAACTATTATGATGTAAAGACCATAGTGTGTGGTAATACAGATTAAATCACTAACTTCTAGTGAAGATTTAGCAGGCATTGTCTCTTTAAAGTGCATCACATAGCATAGGTGATAGTTGAAACAGGCCAATATATATAATATAGTAAACTCCCAATAAACCTTGAAAATTTGAATCTTGACCATGTAGATGGGGGAAAAGAATACATCCACCAAAACAGGCAAAATCTATATACATAAAAGAAAGAAAGAGAAAAAGGTAAAACATTACCATTGGACAAACCAATAAATTTTCTTGTCCAGGTAAACATGAATCAATATTGACGCCTATCTTCTCCATCATTCCGATCAATCTAAACATATCGGCATGCGCCGCTGTTTGAACTAGATCATTCTCTTGAAACTCATGCTCCTCGTAATGAACTAAAAAATAATAACAAGCCACCAAATTAATTCCATATGGGATTTTCAAAATATATCTGAATACACTATACTGACCAAGTAAAATCAAACGAAACACATGTCACTAGCCTAAAAGGAAATTAAAGAAGAACACAGGTGTTGGTGGGAACAAAATGAAACACAAAGAATACACAAGAAATGTATAAACAAACCCAGCACCTGGTGTGGAGGAGAGGCCATTTGTCTTGATGCCAAACACAGGGTGAGCTCTGGAGATAGGTTTTGCAAAAGAGGCAAGGAGGAGGCGCGCGGGGGCGTGGAGAAGGCGTAGGTGAGGCGATGAAGAAGTTGAAGGGGCGTGGAATGGAAAATGAGAGGGTTTGAGCAAGTGTTTGGTGGCCATGAGACGGCGAAGAAGAAGTAGCATGACTCGGGTGAAGAAAGCTCTATCTCTCGCACTGTGTGTTGTGTCTGTGTACTGTGTATTGTGTATTGTCTTCTTCTTTGTCTTCTTCTTTTCATGAACCTCGAGCTTGGTACCGATTTCAGGGTTTTAGAGGGTTTTGGTTTTGCATTCGAATTCGGGCGGCGTTTCCGAATTGGTTCCTGACCGCATTTTACGCGGATTAGATTGGGTCCGATTTGGAAGCCAAAATAAGGGGATGTTCAGGTCCCAGTCCGACTTATGGACAGGAACGAACCTGGCCAGACCGTTTTCATAAAGTTGTGATCAGACCGATTCTTAAAAAAAATGTTTTGTGTAATTAATAATTTATATATTTCTAGAAAAAAACAAAATATAAGTAGCGGCTTAAGCAATTTTTTTGGTAAAAAAGTGGTCTGGCTCTCGTGTGAGGTTTCCCTTCGTGTTAGGGTTTGGGTGGTTGTTTCGTTTTAGGCTTTGCTCCGGTAAGGAGCGTCGGCGGCATGTTCTTCAGGAAAGGGCTGGGATGGCGGCGAGCGGGGAGCGGGGAGGAGCCTCGGGCACGGACTCCGGTTCGGGTTAGGGAGGTGTGGTGCCCTTCGGATAAGGGCGTCGTTAAGATCAACATGGATGGGGCGTCGAATGAAGGGGTTGAGCGTAAATAGGAAGAGGCTGAGCGTAAAGGGGGAAGGGTGGATCGTTTGGAACGAGTCAGGAGGAGTCTTGGGAGGTGGCCGGATAAGGTGGACGGGTGCCCAGGACCCGGAGGTCATAGAGCCCATAACAATTTTAATAGCTTTGGAGTGGGCAACATCGAAGGGTTGGGAGAAGCGTCTTGGGAGGTGGCCGGATAAGGTGGACGGGTGCCCAGGACCCAGAGGTCATAGAGGCCATAACAATTTGGGGCAACATCGAAGGGTTGGGAGAAGGTTATTATCGAACCTGGTTCTAAGGGAGTGGTGGATGCGCTTCAAACAGGGGGGGTGTGAGTCGTTTAATAGTGCCATAGGACTTCTTTTACATTGATATGTTAGGTTTGTTTTTACTAGACGAGTTTGCAACCAAACAACTCATTTCATAGTTAGATCATCTTTGAGGTGTGAGGTTTTGGAAGAGTGGTTAGGCGACCTCCCAGATAGAGAGTTTCGCGATATTGTACTCAAAAAATTTTGTCAATAATGAAAGATTTTTCTTTCTCGCTAATATATATATATAGGATAAAATATATATCAGTTAACGAATATATCAGTTGCAATTTGAGAAGCTAATAAGGTGATGACACCTCATTTAAAATCACTTATACTCACCAAATTAAATTTGCAGGAGCGGAGCGACCCGTCCGGATCTATGATTTTAAATGAGGTGTCATTATCTTATTGGTTTAACTGATATAACTTTATATCAGTTAACTAATATACATTAAACCCTATAGATATTTCTTAAATTATTTTGAACAAAAGTCATGTATATTTTTTATTAAATTTGTTTCATCGATGTGTTTTTTAAGAAATTTATCACATGCTAGACAATTTATTACCAAAATCATTGTTTAAATTTCTTACGTCATACTCTGTTTTTCAAATATTGATAGACAAGTAACATATATAGGAATATGATCATCAATTTTTTTGACGGACGATTATGATGATCAATTTTAAAAATAGAAAAGAAAAAGTAAAAGAGTTACGACTCGTTTTATGGATAAAACTGAGAAATATGTATGATATATGTTCATATTTTGTGCTTTGTTTTTAGGGGAAATTACATGTATCTCCCCACTTAAATATACTTATTACACGTACCACTCATAAAGATCGTGATGTTACTTTTACCATCCTTAAATATGTCATTTAATGTGTAATTCATTTTTTCCGTTAAAGTTAACAGAATATTCCAAATTTTAAGTCATGTGCCATGCACATGACCACTATATTTTTTGAAAATTTCGAAAATACCTTTAACTCTATTACCCTTCTTTATCATCAAGAACATGTTCATCATATTCCGCCGGAAAATTCATAGCTTGGCCGGAAACTTCATAGTATTGTCGGAAAATTCATAATTTTACCGAAAAATTTTTAATGTCGCCGGAAACTTTAAAACTTTTCGACAAAAATTGTTCAAAAATTAAAAGAAAAAACAAATCAAATATTCAAATAAAACCAAAATCAAAATCAAATCCAATATCTCGTAACAAAATCAAACCTAAATCAAAACCAAATAAAAGCAACATCCAATCAAAATAAAAAACTAAAAAAAAAAAAGAACTCAGATCTCCAATCGGGCTGCTTGCGCTTGTTGTTGGTTTTGGAATTCGATGGCTCCGAGATGAGTTCATAGCAATCTTTCACCCTTTCGTGCAAAACCCTAGACGCCATTAACGACTCTGTTCAAGCATTTCGATTTCAAGATTCAAGAACCATAGTGCAGGCTTGAAAAAGCACCAACCTTGCTGATTTTCAGAACACCCAGAAGCTGATCTTGGTGGTCCACGGCGTTGCAGGGCTCGACCTGGTCGATGACTCGCATCATCGTCGCCGCCGCCACCGTGGATGGAAGATGACCCACGAATCTTGAATCTGTAAACGTTACCGGAAAACAAAGAAAACATAAACCCACAATTCAAAATTCAAATTTATCTTCTCTGCAAAAAAAAAGTTTTTGTTTTTCATCAAATTTTCGGTTCTTACCGGAGACGGCGGAGAGAAGGAGGCGCTCGCATCGCTGGAGAAACTCCCAGTGGAGTTGGGTTCTCAGTCCGAGCCGCCGGAGAATGTGATCAAGAAACGAAACTGGAGTAACCGGATGCATTTTCCACTGAAGGGTCGAGAGAAGCAAGAGCTCCATTTTCTGAATCGTCTTGGCTTCGAAAACGTACTTCGTGTCCTCAACCTGAAACAGAGCAACATGATCGGAAAATCAAGATCTCATATTTTTACCAAAACCGAGAAAATCCGGAGAGAACCCATTAACGTACCTGGAGATCTAAGAGCAGAGGCACTTGGGTTTCGTCAACTTTCGCCGCCAGAGAGAGACACGTCACTGCCACGAGCTGGACCATCCATGGCTTGTCTCTTTGAAACTGGACGCTACAGAGGAACCTATCGAGATAGTTAATGGCCAGAACCGCCGTGACGGTGGTGAAGCCGTAATGAGCCTTGACTTTAAGCATCCACTCCACAGCCTCTCGACGAGCCATATCGAAACTACAAGATCCATGGATTTTCTCTTCTCTGGAGAACAGAGACTCGAGCTCTTCGTCTTCCCAGAACAAATCTTGGTCTAGCAGTACAAGAACCGGAAAAAAACAACCATTTTTGCCATTATTATTGCAGTTACTAACGCTACTATACACTTCACTCTGTTCTAGCTCTTCGTCTTCTTCATCGTCCTCCCAATTTTCTTCTTCGCAGAACAGAGCATCGTCGAACAGAGCGAGTGAAGGTGAAGAAGCTTCACGTTCTTTAATGGCCATTTTCTCTTCCAATTAGGTCAGATTCTCAACTCATTTTCCAATCAAAGAAGAAGAAAAGGAGCGAGAAAAGCTCATCTTCTTCTCCACAGCTCCCATTTTCGTTCTGGTTCTTGCTCTGTTCTGTGTGCAGAGAAACAGAGTGAGAGAGAGAGAGAATTGAAAGCAGAAACCAGAAAAGAAAAAGCAGAGAGTTGGTTTCACATTTGACTCTAAATTATCCTCTTTTTTCGTGTATATATACAAGAGCATCACATCGGATTTTGGATTTTTTTGTTGTGCTTTCGGTGAATTTCATTTTTTTTTTGGCGGCAACGAGGAGGAAATGTAACGGCACAGACAACAACCTGGACCCCACAAAAAATAAGAAAAATTATGAGACACTGTGGTTTTGTATTGGTTGAAGACTGTACTAATGTGTCAATGTTTTTTTTTTTTTTTAAATTTATTTCTTTGGTTCTCTTTCTTTATACTGTTTCTTTTTTTCAATAAATTTTGCTCTATTTATTAGTAGTAAATACAATAACCTACTTGGTATTGTTAGAGCATTTCGACTAATTTTCATGAAATGTGAACAATGATTTCCTTTTAGGTCGAGTAACGTTTGAAAATGTCACTCTCAATTATATA
>JAYMTA010002197.1:0-17210 GCA_036897625.1 Pelargonium cotyledonis | reverse complement strand
CGCACAAATATGACACGTCATCAATGTCCATGTCATGCTAGACATCTTAAAAACGACAAATAAACTATTAAATAATTATTTTTAACGAAAAAAGTTAACACCATTAGTAAATTTGATTTACTTGTTCAAAATTAAAAATTCATACACCTATTTATACAAATTTTGTTAAAAGTGACATATTTATACATTTAATTAAAATTTATGAAAGGTGGTGTCTCTTTAATTGTTTGGTGGCATTCAATTGAAAACTTGGCACTCAACAGCAAATTCAGTTAGGACACATGTCTACAATTTAGTATGATTGAGGTATTAAGAGAGTTGGGTATTTATTTGTGGGTTGTACTCACAAACAGAGAGTAGCAATTATCCACATAGTGGCGGTGCCGTATACGGGCCGCGGACAGATCAATTCTATGATCAAGTTTTGCAACCTCAAAAATCGAACTCTCGATAATCTCATCACCACCTCTGTCCGTGGCTCGGTTTCATGGCCTCCCAGTTCCAACCCAACCCAACATGCGCTTAAAGAAACACCTTTTTAAAGGTTGTCTAGACCGAAATGGAAGGCCCATTTGAGGGCCTCCTGGATACTGAGGATCACCTGCGCCACCCTCCGCCAAATCTTATTATGGCCGACACTCTCTTAGTTTGGGCCGTCCGAGTTGGAGACCGAAGGAATATTCCGGTGGCATCTTTCTGGACCATGTCTGCCTCCGTGTACTTATTCTTTCATCATTTTTGTCTTCTCACCCGAAATGGACACTACCCGGTTAACATCCAAGGTAACACCTACTCTCTCTCTCTCCGGTGAATATATAGAGAAGACTTTTGTGATTTTATTTAATATGATTCCTGAATTTTTAAACATTTATTTAATAGAAGTGTGGCAGTTAGCAACACATCTTGCGTGAGTGAATAGTATGTTTGGAGGTAATTGAATTGTGATTTTACATGTGAAATTTGAAAGAAAAGGAAGAATAAGTAGCAGACTACCTCCCGGGGATATCTTCAACACGAATACGAGACCTTCCAAGGAGAATTGATGGGCAAAACCCAGAAACAACGCAGCTACTGGTTGAACAGTTTAGGTGGGTGCCCAAAGCACAACATTTGCTGCTCCCTACTATTTATGAACTTGAACAACAGGCTGTGGATGCTTTGGCACCTAGCTAGTTTCACATTTCCCATCTACACTATTGGCCCTTCCATACCTTACTTTACTTCAAACAACAACTCCACGAATGATCATTACTTCCAATGGTTGGACCACCAACCTATTGCCTCCGTTTTGTAAGTCTCGTTGGGAAGTTATCTTTTGGTCTCCTCGACCCAAATGGATGAAATCGCTATGGGCTTGCGCGAAAGTGGCGTCCTGTACTCGTGGATAGCTATAGAGGATGGTTGTGGATTGAGATGGGCAAGTGGTGATATGGGTTTGGCACTGCCTTGGTGTGACCAATTGAGAGTGTTGTCCCATTCCTTTGTTGGGGTTTTTCGACCCATTGCGGATGGATTTCTGTTCAGGATATTTGTTTGTTTGTTGTTGTTCCTTTCCTTGCCTTCCCTTTGTGTGCTGATCAATATGAAAACACAATGTGTTTAGGGTTGTCTGTGGTATGCAGACACCAAAAATGTGCTCATTTATTTATACATGTACACATAGCTTGATATATACAAACTCTACTGACACTTATCTACCAATGCTGAAAACTGAAACAGTTATCATTATGCTACTAATAACTACATGATACAAGAATAATTATCACAAGCAAAGAATTCTAGCTAACTCAGACTTCTTGACATCCTCACTTTCCTTAACACGCCCCCATAAGCTGAGTATCGGCCAAATGGTCAGTTTGGATTGAAACAAAGCAAATGACAAATGTGGTAAAGCTTTAGGGAAGATATCCGCAGCTTGTTGATGTGAAGGAATATGAGAAACACAGAGATCACCCCTCTAAACTTTTTCACGAACAAAGTAATAATCAATCTGAATATGTTCCGACTGCTTGTGAAAGACGAGATTAGATGTCATGTTAGTAGGCATGTTATCACATAACAACAAGGGAGCTTGAGACACGTGAACGCACAGATTCCGTAACCACTGTTGAATCCAAATAACCTCCATTGTAGTAGCAAAAATGGCTTTATATTCCACTTTTGTGCTAGACCTTGCCACAAAACGTTGTTTGCTAGGACTAACTCACAAGGTTTCCACCATAAAACACATAGCATCCCTGTGCTGAACAACAATAATTCGGATGACCAGTCCGTCCAAAATTCGAGTAAGCAATAAATGAACCAATTAGGAGAGGGTTGCAGGCATAATCCATAATGCCTAGTGTAAGGAACCACCGGGCCTCGCATCGCCGCGCGCCCCCTGTTGGAAGAGGCGCTCGGGGTAGGCCCATCGAGATCACTTGGGATCCTGGCCTTAATTTTGAAATTTTGAATGGATGTGCAGTGTTGGACCGCCTATGTGCATTCATCTAGAGTCGCCACCCGGTTTTAAGGTCCAGGAA
This sequence comes from Pelargonium cotyledonis, assembly GCA_036897625.1. Classification (NCBI taxonomy): domain Eukaryota; kingdom Viridiplantae; phylum Streptophyta; class Magnoliopsida; order Geraniales; family Geraniaceae; genus Pelargonium; species Pelargonium cotyledonis. The sequence goes on along the minus strand of JAYMTA010002197.1, from coordinate 14,688 downwards.
CCAAAATTGGTCACACATTTTTATTTTCAAAATAAGATGCATAACCAGTCGTTTAACCAGAGATTGGGCAAGTGATTGGGTACGCTCGAGGAAAGGGGTTCGGCATCCTCGTGCGCCCGACATGAGTCGGCCCTCGTTTAGCCTTTATACCATTTTTATGTTGTATTAAATATATCAATTCCTAACAATGCATATGTATAGTTTAAATACAAGCAAGCACAATAATTTACATCACAGCAAAATAATATGTACAAAAAAATAAATGACGGAAAACATTCACGCATAAATTATTTACATCAATGTGAAAGCCGAGCAAATATTAACATGCTAAGATAATAGAACAATTAATGCACATGAGCTACGCTAATTAACCATGATATGCAAGCATATAAGATGATATGCAAAATGTGTGGACAAATATTTACAACACATGTATTTACGAAACTAAATGCAACGTGCATGTAATAATAAATTAAACGTGCAAAACTATATGCAAGCGAATAATGAATATGTACATGATTCAAAGTGCAATAAAATAAACTAATTACCCGAATCTTGTATGCACCCGCAACCCGACAAAATAATATGTACAAAATAAATGACGGGTCACAACTAACAAGTAACTTTTGACAGGATCGAAAACGTCCTTGCTAGCCAGACGGTTTGACTTTCCGCCAAAGCTTTCTCAGATTTCGACTGAGATGTCCATTTCATGGACGGTTGTTCGTGTTGGATCGAATCGCATCACTTCTAAGCAAGATAAACTAAAAATCTTTTTGGTTTGTTGAATGGTCAAACGACCGATTTTTGAACACAACGCTACAACATAGTAGCAAAAATATTTTTTTGATTTTTTTGATTTATGTGACCAAACGGCCGACTCACACGACAAATATAAAACTAACTCTTTTTGGATTTTCGGTTTATGTGGCCAGTGGCCGAGACTCACACAACAAAGGAAGTAAAAATATTTTGAGTGTTTTTTTTGGTTTAAGTGGCCGAATGGCCGAACACAACAACAATTCACGAAATAAAAATCTTTTTAGATTTTTCGGTTTAAATGGCCAAATGGCCGAACACGACAATGACACACAAAATTAAATCTTTTTGGTGTTTTTAATTCAAATAGACAGAAATATTTACAAGGCTAATAATCATTAATTAATTAGCACATTTTTAACTAACAAAAATGCACCTAATCACTAACACATACTAACAGATTAACAAGGGCCCCAAATTATTAAACAATCTCAACTCATCAGTTTGTAATTAGTGGCCCATGAGCCCACAAGTCTAACCCATTTGACCAATCTCAGCAGCCAATAAAAATCACCCTATTTAATTCAAAACAAAACTTGTATAGGCAACACTAAAGCAAAGGAAAAGAGCAGAGGTCTTTACCTGCGTTCACAGAACAGAAGCGAGAGGCGGAGGAGTGGCTCCGGCCAAGACGGACGGTGGCAGCGGACTCGCGGATGCTCGGCGACGGCGAGAACGGGCGGATCAGGAACGGAGGGCGGCTGTTGAGAGCCGATCAGGGGGGAGTCAAGGCGGCGTAACGGCGGCTATGGCGGACTGGTTTCGTGGGAGGTGGAGTGTGTGTGTGGTGGCTTTTTCGGCAGGGAGCGTTGCCGGAAAAATCTTGTTTGGGACCTCTCTCTCTCTGATCTGGCTTTACTTTTCTCTCAGTGTTTCCCTTTTTGCTCTTTGTATTATCTCCTTTAATTATTGCTCTCAAGAGTGTCTGTGAATCAATTTTTTTTCTCTCCTCAATGATGTCTCTGTATCTAATTTTTTTTTTTGCTCTGTAAAAAATGCCCCCCTTGAAATCAGTTTTTGTATACTTTTTTTATTGTGGTTGACGACGGTGATTGATAGCGAAGATGGAGTGTGGAGAGTGGTTGTAGGAGGTAGAATACTGACATATAGAGGGTGGCTGGGTGGGTGTGGAGTGTAAAAATGGGATAGCGAAGATGGATTGTGGAGAGTGGTTGTAGGAGGTAGAGTAGTGACATATAGGGCTGCTTGGGTGGGGAGTGTAAAAATGGGACTGCCAGGTTGCAGACTTATGATGGGAGAGAAGTGACAAAGACACATTTTTTTTTATTTATCCCAAATTTGATTCAAAATAAAACAGTTTAGTTCAAAATGAATCGAACCGAACCGGTTTAGTTGAAAAAGAGATGGATGGTTTGGGCTTATATATTGAAAGTTATGTGGTTTGGCCTTAGTTAAAACAAAAGAAGTGAGCCAAATTGATGACTAAATTAATTCTTGACAAAATGGGCCCAATAAAAAAAAACAACACAAAACACACAAATTAATTAACACAAGAAAAATAAAATCTGCCTATTATTTACTAAACACGACACAAGATTTAATTAAGATGACGTAAAAACGACAACTACACACTAAAATGAAAATCACGGGCACCACTAAAAACGACGAACACACATTAGAAACACATAGATAAATAAAAGTTTAATCTTGCTCGATTTCGATTTAATTCGACCTTATGACCTCAAAGGCCGTTTTCATCACTAAAAGATTAAGAGACACTTATTATTCGAGTACGAAATCGGGTGTCTACACCAAGTGTTTTTAAGAAAACACAATATGCGCTTTACTGCCTGCCAATGAGAAATTGTAGGTTTATGCATATATTGACACACTCGATTGACGGCATAAGAAATGTTTGGTTGAGTAACTGAAGCATACTGCAAAGCACCGACAATACTATGATAAAGAAAAACATCCTCTATTTGCGAGCCGTATTGTGACAATTGTGAAAAAGGAGCAGCTGGAGTACTTACGAGTTTAGCGTCAACCATATCAGCTCGATACAGTATGTCAAGCACATATTTTGATTGATTGAGAAACAAACCACACCATTCTTCGGTAAAACCTCAATACCAAGAAAGAAATACAAATGACCCAATTCGTTTAAGGAGAATACTGAGTTTAATTGAGCAATGAAAGAGGTTAAAAAGACATAATTGCTTCCTGTTAAAATTAAATCATCAACATAAACCAACATATAAGTGATTGAATCCTTAACTTCTTGAACAAAAAGAGATGAGTATGATGCACTCCCACAAAAACCATGAGCAAGTAAGTAATTCTGTAACTTGTGAAACCATGCACGAGGGGATTGTTTAAGTTCGTAAATGGCTTTCTTCAAGAGACATACATGATGAGAATAGTCCTTATTGCGAAAATCCAGAGGTTGAGCCATGTAAACTGTTTCTTGAAGATCACTATTTAGAAAAGCATTATTAATGTCAAGTTGCCGAATAGACCAATGTTGTGAGATTGCAACGGATAAAACAAGTCGAATCGTAGTAGGCTTAATCACAGAAGAAAAAGTTTTAAAAAAATCGATGTTGGGTCTTTGTGTAAAACCTTGAGCTACAAGCCAAGCTTTATATTTATCTACGGATCCATCCAATTTATGCTTTACTCGAAAAACCCAACGGTAACCTACAATATTGACATTGGTTGGTCTCGGTACCAAAAGCCGTGTACCATTTTCGAGCAAAGCTTCCATCTCCAAATTCATAGCAGAAACCCATTTTGGATCCTTGGTTGAAATATGAAAAGAATGTGGCTCTAAATTGGAAGCAATTGCAGCACATATTAGATACTTGGTAACCCAAAATGTCTTGGGTTTCAATGAATTTGTTTGTGCTCGAGTGACCATTCGATGAGAATTGTTTTCCGCAGGTCGAAGATGACGAAGAACATTAGGAGCAGAAGATACACTCGGTGCAACGGGCTTAAGATTCACCATGGAAGGCTCAGGATATTCATGTACAGATGAACTTACAGAAGACATAGGTGACGGAATTAACGATTCGACTAAGGATGATAAAGTTAGAGGTGTAGATGACGAAGTAGGGCGGTGTTCAAAAAGATTTGAATTGAACAGCGACATCAGTAAAGAAATTTTAGGAACATGTGGAGTTGAGCTTTCATCAATTTCACCAGTAGCAACTAATGAGGGATAAGGAAAATTGGTCTCATCGAAGACAACATGTCGAGCGATATAGACCTTGGAAGATGGTACATGATAGAAAAGATAACCCTTATGTTTTGAGCTATATCCTAAAAAGACACAATATTTGGATCTGAAATCAATTTTGTGTTGGTTATATGGACGAAGAAAAGGAAAACACAAACAACCAAAAGTGCGTAAAAACTTGTATTCGGGTAGTTTCTTAAAAAGCACTTGGTAAGGAGATTTGTCTTTTAAAACTGAAGCTAGGGTGCGATCGATCAAGAACATAGTAGTGGAAAAAGCTTGTTCCCAAAATTGAAGAGGAAGAGACGCATGAGCCAATAAGGACAAACCTTTAGCTACAATGTCTCGATGTTTACGTTCCGGGGAACTGTTTTGTTCATGAGTATGTGGACAAGGATGTTGATGAAGAAATTCATGTTGATTAAAAAAGGATGTTAAGGAGCGATATTCGCCTCCCCAATCATTTTGTACCTTTCTAATTTTGACTCCAAATTGAGTTTGAATCATAGTGACAAAACGATGAAAGATATCAAAAACTTTGGATTTGGCTGTCAAAAAATAAACTCACATATATTTTGTATAATCATCAAGAAATTGAACAAAATAATAGTTTCCATTTAAAGAAGAAAATGGTGCAGGACCTCATACATCACTAAACACAAGATCAAATGGTTGTGGAGACGACTCATGAGATGTAGGTAAATGAAAACGATGACTCTTTCCTAATTGACAAGCACTACATACTCCAAGATCTTTATTTGAACTAACATGTAACTCAAAGTATGCAATGGTTTTCCAAAGGACTCTTTCATTTGGGTGGCCTAATCAATTATGCCAAGATTGAAAAGACACATGATCCCCTATGGAAGCTAGATTTGAATTTTTGTTGTGAGCAACAAAGGCTTTATAAGATGAGAGACACGAGCCCTCCAACCTGTACATCCCTCGATCAATTGTTCCCTTGAGTATTTCTTGTCCCTGCAGATTCTTGACACAACAACCAACATAATTAAACTCAACAGATACACCATTATCAGTAGCAAATTGATGAACACTCAAAAGATTCTTTGCAATATTAAGAACATAAATCACATTTGTAAGAATCAATTTTTTGTTTCCACATGAAATTGAACTTGAGCCTCTCTTTATAATATCAAGTAACTCACCATCTGTAACTTGCATTTTTTTCTGCACCTGTATAGTTGGAGTGTACTGACAAATTGTTGAGATCATTAGTTATATGGGTTGTTGTACCAGTATCCATAAACCAACCAGGTTCGGAAGAGGATGGAGATGTTGCCATTATTGCAGAAACTAGAGTAGGATTCCATATGCATAGGAGTGATTGAAATATTCATAGCACCGATCAGTCGTATGTCCACGCTTGCGACAAATTTGGCACACAAAAGTCTTTCGTGTGTAGCTCTCCTGGTTATCAATGTAATTGTTGTGCTGCTGTCCATTACTGACATTGTTTCGATCTTGCTCCACAACGGATCCGCTCCCTTGATTTCCACGTCCACGACCTCTTTGTTGAGAGCCTTTTCCTCGATGAGCCATGTTTGCAGTATAATATTGAGCATTGCTGACCGTTAGAGTAATTTCTTCATCCATAAACATAGCAAGAACATTACCAACAGTTACAGAACCACAATTTAATTGAACTTTAATCGCAATACCAATACTATTAAAACGAGCATCCAAACCATTCACAATATGCATAACAAGTTCATTATCGGGATATAGGAGTATTAGTTCTAGCCAATTGAGCCGCAAGAGCATTCTTTTGAGTAAAGTAGTCCAAACAACTCTTGGACCTTTGTTAAAGAGTTGTCAATTGAAATCGAAGAGATAAAACTCTCGAATTTGATTGAGATTTAAACACTTGTTTAAGTGTTACCCATGCTTGTCTAGAGGTGATGCATTCAAGAACATGATTTATAGCAGTATCAAATATCGTACCTTTTAACCAAACTAGAATAAATTTGTCTAACCTCTTCCATTTTTCATTTTCTGGATTGATGACGACCGAATCAGATGAATCGTCTTTTTCCTTACTTGTTATAGATTTCGGCGGCTGGAAATTGTCAACTTCAATAAAAGACTCGAGATCATAAGCCTCCAAAGAATCTCTAATAAACGACGCCCATTTCGGATAGTTTCCTCCATCTAGCCTGACAGCTAAAGTTGGTAAGGAAATGTTTCCACTTGGAGCTAAAAAGAAAAGAGTTGATGCAGCTTGTAAATCTGTGGTCGCTGCACTTGATTTTGAGGTTGCCAAACTCATGATTGCGGAAGCAATGAAAAATAAAAAAATTGGTTCCCAAGCAATAAGCTCTAATACCATATGAAAGCACAAAGTGTTTAGGGTTGTCTGTGGTATGCAGACACCAAAAATGTGCTCATTTATTTATACATGTTCATGTAGCTTGATATATACAAACTCTACTGACACTTATCTACCAATGTTGATAACTGGAATAATTATCACTATGCTACGGATAACTACATGATACAAGAATAATAATCACAAGCACATAGTGCTAGCTAACTCAGACTTCTTGACATCCTCACTTTCCTTAACAATCAAGATCTTAATAGTAAGCTAATTGTGGATGATTGGAAAGTTGGGTTGAGGATTAAGAAATATGGGGGAATGAAGATTTGGTGAGTACTAGAGGAGAAATTGCAAGTCTTGTGAGCACATTTATGGATTTGGAAAACAAAGAAGGCAAAGAAATGAGGAAAAGAGCTAAACATCTTCAACAAATGTGCCAAGCTGCTATTGCAGTAGATGGATCCTCTGCAACCAACATAAACTCCTTCATTGCAGACATTACAAAATATTAAGAGTATGGTCACAGCCAACTTTTTATGCTTTTTAACACAAATTTCAAATGTCTGTTTGAGTTTGTTCTTTCTTTTGCGAAGTAATGCAGTGCTATTACGATTGATAGTTTGTTTGGTATAGCTTGTTGTTCCTAAAAGTGATATAATGTTTATCTTTCTTGTACTTGTCACAACTCACAATGTGAAAAATACCGGGGGTATTTCGTCTTCCTATAACAGTAAACATAGAGTGTTTTGTACATACGTAGTAACTACATTAAGTAAGTGAGTTGAGTCTAGCTAAGTTAAGATGTAGAGAAAATACAAGGTTTGGAGTTGGTACAGTACAACTTACAATTGTGGATTTTCTTTGATTTATAAGTGAGAGCTAAAAATTTCAAGATCGAGAAGTCCAAGTTTTAAAACACAAAATCATGGAATGATGACGTTGCGCCCATACCCATGTCTCGTCGGCGGCAACGACGTTTGCCGACTACTCTGCCTCGCGAACTGATCATTCACCATATCTCCGGGAGTACACGGCGAATTCAACCCCCCATCCATTAAGGTCCCTACTCCAACATATTGCTGCACCACCAGCACCGACACATGCGCCGCAAAGTCCGACGAAGCTAGCAAGTCCCCGATCGTCCCCAGCTCCGGGCACTCACTCCAGTCCGTCAGCCCCGCCGTCATCGGCGACACCATCCCGTGCCCTCTCCCGACGACGATCAGGTCGTGGCTGTCGTCCATCGACCTTATCGCCGCCACCGTCTCCTCCCCGTTGTTCACCTCCTGCTCCGCATATCTCACCGACTCATCCACCGCATTTCTCTTCCTGATCTCTTTGATCATATCTTCGTCCAGCTTCTTCTCCTTGCTTATCCCCGTTTGCACCGCCAACGCCCCCGCCCCCGCCACCACCGGAGCCTCAACGGGAGTGTCGGCTGCATTCGGTCCTGGGACAAACCTTATCACCGTTAAGCTGATCCCCGGATGTTCTGACATTCTGGAGGTGTAGGCCAAGGCCTCCCTATCGTCCGGCCCGCCAAAGAAGAGCAAAGCAATGTGGTGGGAAACTTGGTTTGTGGCCAACCTCGCTGACCCGCTGAGGCCTCTGTCCACGAGGATCCCGATGGAGCATGGCGCGTTGTTCAACCCGTTTTGGTTTATTGTTCGGTATGCCGGATTCGTAGCCGCCATCCCTCCGTCAACTGTTTGTTGCTTGTGGAAGGGGAGGACTATTAAGGCCACGCGCTTGTCCTCAGCCAAGTTGCAAATGTCTTCGTGCATGTTCGAGAATGGAGAAATGGCCGTGAGGGGTTGGATGGAGACGATGTTCCCCATGTGCTGCTCGAAGTTCTCGAAGGCGTTGATGATGTGGTCGGATTGCGCTTGGGATCGGTTCAGGGCCGGGCGCCCGCTCTTGCGAGTGTTGTGTACTATGAGCATGGCGGATGCCCGGCCCGTGAGCTCCACGAGGTGGAGCACGTAGATTGATATAGGCGATTTCTTTGTGGGGTTTGATGCTTTGAGAAGGTTGATGATTGTTGGGACGTGTTTAGGGGTGTGGACGCACACCAACACTCGTAGCTCTGAGTCGGGTTTTGTCTTTTCAATTGTCCGTCTCTTGTATGTTACTAATCTTCTTGTTGGCTTGTAAATCGTGGTCACGACGGGCGTGATGATGCCCGTCATGAGCACGGTCGTGACCACCATTATTGCGAATGCCTGGTCGTTTAATACCTATAAAACAGATACAACCACGTTAAATATTGTCTATTAACATGCACTTACACTTGTGCATACTATATACTCTCTTCGTCCCAAAATACCTTCTGGTCCTTGCCAACATTGAGGATGATCATTTCAACTAGGCCTTTTGTGTTGGTGAGAAAAACGAGAGCAATTCCTTCGCGTAAAGGCATCGAGTACATGGAAGTAACGACGACAGTGCCAATGACCTTGCCGGCACAAGCAAGAAAGATGACAGCAAGAACCGCTCCCCAAGTTGAGCCTCCTCCAATGAACATTATGTTCGTCTTGAGTCCGCTAATGGCGAAGAAGAGCGGCAATAAGAGCTGTGTAACAAAATCCTCTGTTCTTTCTATGAGAGTCACGCCGAGTGGTCCATTTGGGATGACCAGACCGAACACAAATGCTCCGAATATAGAGTGTGTTCCAATGGCATCTGTTATGAAGCCGGAGATCATAACACCGGTGAGAATAAGGCACAGATGGACCTCGCTGAAACTCTCTCCCTCCGCGGTGTGGCGGATCATCCATGAGATAAGTGGCCTCACTATGTAAATGCAAATAAAGACAAATGCTGTGCTTGAGAGAATCACCCACACGGAAGCTATAGAGGACGCGTCATTTTCAGCCAAGGCGATGGCTAAGCCCAAGAGAATCCACGCGAATATGTCGTTGATGAGGGCGCACGACAAGGCAAGCTTGCCAATATCTGTGTTGATGAGTTTGATCTCGGCAAGGACACGAGCAAGCACAGGGAACGCAGTGACAGAGAGGGAAACGCCAAGGAAGAGGATGAAAGTGCCATGGTTAATACTTCTGTTACCATTGGTTAGTACAAAAGAAAAGCCAGCGCCCACTGCGAAGGGCAAGATCATGCCAGCAATGGCAATGCAAAAAGCCTTTCTTCCCGATTGCCTGATAACCGATGTATCCATCTCTACCCCGACAAGGAACAAGAAGTAGAGCAAGCCAACGTTCGCCATTGTTTCGAGCACCATTACACTTCTTAGTGGGAACATATTGTCCGCAAATGTGGGACTTCTTCCAAGCACCGACGGGCCTAATAGAATTCCACCCTGCACATTTCATAACGTTAGCCAATATCCATATCCGAAATCCAAAATGATCGTGTTGATGATATGAAGGAACTTACTAAAATTTCAGAGATGACGCGGGGTTGGCGAAGGGGCTTGAGAATGAAAACAAAGATGCGGGTGGTGATGACAACTACTGTTACTTGCAACATGAAGAGAGGGAGGGAGTAATCCAAAGGGTTATCACCCTGCCATACCCCGTTCGTTGTTATCATAGCCGGTGCATAGCATACTATTGTTTCCTCCGGCTTGTTCTCTGCCATCTCAAGTTTTCCTTTGATAAACAACAACAGCAACAGCTAGGCTGCAGCCTCCATCGCCCGTAGCCCTATGACGATGACGAATAATGTTAAACAACAGAATAAATTACACAGTTGTTGTTGCTGCATGCACAAGAAAGAGATCGATTAGATGTGTTGCTGCAGAAAAAAAAAAGTTACAAAAATGATTGTTTTCTTGTTTATTGGTGTTGTGGAGGAAAGAAGAGATTGATGGCATTCCGACCCATTTGGGAGCTCTATGTCATCTGTGGCCTGCAATAGTTAGCGAGGCCTCTATTTTAGGAAACATCATCACTCACACACTTTCCATATTTAACCATCCATGCCCATCTATTCTAGGTTGACTCTTTTCCTAGTAATTCTGCAAATTCATGGAATTTGGAATCTAACTATCTTTTAACAGAAAATATGATGCCAGTATATATGATAGGATAATCTCAGGCTTTATTGATGTGGACTACTAAATTACACTTCAGTTACTGTACCAGAGATGTCTGATAGTATCAATATCAGAATTCAGATAGATATCTACACGAGACATGACAATAATTTATAGTGGAACGTCTCGCGGGTACTCCTCTGGGTGTCTTCTGACGGTCTCTCGAAGAAGTTGTTCCTGTTCTTGAAGGTTGTTTGGAGGGACATTGTACACATCCGTGAAAAGCTCCGCAACTGAAGGTTTCTCAACTTTCTCTGCCACTTGAATTGCATGTAATAGCTGCAGCAAAAGTGCAATCAGTTGCAAGACTCGGAAAATTCTAACTAATACACATGTGCATTTCAATGTTTATCAACATCTCCTATTGAACTTCATATGTGCCCTGCTTCTTTGAGGGACTATATATACAGAAAACTGACTACAAGTAACTAATTTGGGATTTGCTACATGTACCGTTTGTACAATTGCTGCCATTGTAGCTGCATTGGAAGTCCAAACACACCATTCTTGAATCAGTGTTTTTTTTTCTTTTTTATCCTATTCTTAGAATTAAGTGAAAATGCTTAATTTATCAAGTGTTTGTTTGTTGTAGCGTCTCAGGGTGACAATAACTTAAAGTACAAAATTAAAAATCAACTTTGAACAATCTAAAGCAAATAGGCACTTAAGTTTTTACCTGCTTCCTCACATTGCTTCTCATCTCTGACTCAGCATCACCATTCCACCAACCATTGCTTTCCATCCATTTTCTAAATCTGGTTACTGGATCGCGTGCCATTCTCCAATGCTCAATCTCATCTGCAGGACGATACTTGGTGGAATCATCTGATGTAGAATGGTGGCCTACTCGATATGTTAGGGCCTACAAGTGAAGAAGATTGAATAGACCATAAAAGGCAAAAACGTCGAATCCAATATGAATTTGCTAGGAAGTGCCATTGTCTTACAATAGAAAAACATCCCTATTTTACCTCAATTAAGATGGGTCTTTGCTCTTTGATTGCCATGTTACGCGCGGAATGAACAGCATTATACATAGCAAGAGCATCATTACCATCTACACGAATGCTTCGAACTCCATAGGCTTTGCCTTTCACAGCAATGCCATCACCTAGAATGAATAGCCATAGGAAATTAGAAAACAGTTTGAGGGGAATATTCAAAGGAAAATATGCAAAAGAAGGAAAAATACTTCGAAACTGATCTGAAGTTGGGGTACTGATAGCCCACCCATTGTTCCGACAGATAAAGATAACCGGGACCTCCATAACAGCAGCAAAGTTCATAGCAGCATGGAAATCTCCCTACCATTAAGTGAAGCATTAAAATATAACCCACCAAAATTGACATTGCTCTAAATAAAGTGGTTTCTCTAGAAAGATAGCAAAAGCAAACCATTCCATTCTTCTTACTCTAAATAATCAAAACTTGATATCAATCCTCTAGCTCTACAGAAAATGGAGATTTTGCAGAAGAGTGAAGTCAATACCCAAAACAAGGAATTAACGTTTATGGACATTTAAAACAATTTAAGAAGATAACTTTTTTCCCTCATTACAAGGTATATGAATTTGAAGCAGTGTCTATTATCCGACTCTCTAAAGATTAAAAGCAACCTGCAATTCGTTCTCCTAAAAGAAAACCTACAGGGAAATGGTTAGAATCATTTTGAATTCAAAAACTATGAAGAATAGAATCAATTCCCTTCCCCAAAATAAAACTGCTTGCTTGGAAAACTTAAAAATGTAATCTTCAAATCAGATGTATAGGTACCTCACTAGTGCCACCATCGCCGAAATAAGTAACTGAACAAGCGTCTTTCTTGTCCATTTTCAAAGAATATGCAGCACCAACTGCATGGATAATTTGAGTCCTGCAAAACAGCACAAATACTTATGAGTTATGCCCATGATTTTTGAAATAAATTAATAACAAAAAGTTCTACTTGAAAATCTCTTCCATACACAAGGTATATATCTTACGCAATTGTTGATGATACAGTGACATAATTGTGCTGGTTAGATCCATAATGAATAGGCATCTGCCTTCCTTTCCCATAATCAGCTTTATTTCCAAATAACTGGTTAGTAAATTGTTCTAGAGTGAAACCACGCCATAGTAGAACTCCTGGTTCTCTGTACTGCATGGCACAACAAGAAAATATGTATACCATAATTCTGTCATTTGTTTTGGCATGTGCACTAAGAAAGTTACATAAAAGATACATTTGCAATTGTAACCTGAGGAAAGATAATGTCATCAGGGGAGAGTGCTGCTGCTGATGCAATGTTGATGACCTCTTCTCCATTCGTCGTCACGTAGAATGAAATTCTACCTTGCCTTTGTGCTTCATAGAAGAATGTATCCATAGTTTGGAGGATCAACATGTGTTCATACATTTTCACAGCAATGTCCTTACTGACCTACTTAAAAATTGATTAATTGTAAGAGTCCTTTCTTTTTATTCATGTTGTAAGGAATAGATCAAGAGTGTTTATTTTTAGCTCAAAAAGAAAGAGGTAGCAGGGTGTACCTCTACCAAATTTCTGTACGTTACGGGCTGTCCATTGTCATCAAGCACCCGATAGCATTGTACCCGTTCCTCAGAGGATTCAGGTATGAACCTCAGTTCAGAGGTGAACTTGACTTTTCCTCCCGGGAAATCCAAGACCTGCATGAAAAGGGACCTTTGGTGAGTACTTAATGCACGAGCAGATATAGACATAATTTTAACAGATGATTTGGTGGCCTTGTAATCAATGAAGGGTGCATGTAGAAGCCATGTAAGGAAATCGAGTTGGTTCCACCATGTTTTTTTTTTTTTTTTACCAAAAGAATGTTACTAGTAAAGAATGTATCCAAGTCTATGTATGAAACTATACTTATACAGTTATACACCATAGTGTTCAGCATTTAATAATGCTTTTGCTGTATATTACCTTAATATAGTGAGTGTCGAGAAAATGGAAACAGAAATTCTCTTGCGATCTCAGGATTACACGTGATTATGAATCAAGTTGCCTAAATTGGCTTAAGATTATGGCTGCGGCTATTAACCAAGGAGTGAAAAGGAACACAAACTTTCCATGACTTGTACTTCATTCAGTGGATGGATGATACAAACTTAAGAACTTAACTACATATAATCATTTGGATATATAGTAAAACTACATTTGATTGTACAAACAGTTGAAATTATAAAATAAACAGAATGCTACTTCAAGTTCATGTGGATTCTTGGTCGCATCGAACATGCCCAGCAAAACTGGAACTCAAGGCTTATCACATAACTCTCACAAGCATAAATACATTATTCAATCGCAAAAGAACCATATTTTGGGAATGGGGAAATTTGTTCCCTCTACAAGTACTCGAAAAACCCAACTCATGCCAATCAGAGGACATGGAAAAAATTGCAACCCAGAATTTACAAGATAAATTTGTTCTTTATATTTTGTTACCCATCTAATCAAATCACAGAATAGAGTAAATAAGCTAGCAGTACCTGATCAGCAGCAGCAACAACATCATTAAGAGGATCTAGTTGTGCTTGGGATTTGATCGATTCGAAACGGCGAAAGGAGAAAAGGGAAGGTCTGGAAGTTGAATCCGCATCTGGGCTTCGCAAATGAGCAAGTGTGAGTGGATCAGTGGGTGTGGAGCTCCAAGAAGCGCGATGGTGGTGCTGGAACAAGCCCAGAAGACCCACCTTGGTTCGATCGAGAATGGGTTTGGATTTTCTGAGGAGGAAGAGAGCCATGAAATGGTGGCGAAGATGCAACAAAATGCAACAAATGATTGATTGGTTTTGAGATAATGCGATAATGGAGAGAGACCACTCTGTGCAGACTGGGTAAGTGTATATAGCAGCCACACAGACGTGACGTGGCGAAAACAAAATGTGGTGGGTGTTGGATTGGATTTGTTGTTAAGGTAGTTGCTTGAATTGAGTTTAATCCGGGTGGGGTGGGGTGGGGTGAGTGCTGAATCATTCGAATTCTTATCTTGCTTACATATGTTTCTATACCCATGCCATGCCATGCCATAATAACAAAAACATACTAGTTTTTTACTTGGATTTGCACGGGTTTGTATTTTACTCAACTATTCACTATTTTTGTAATATCATTCATCGAATAATTTGATTGCATAAAACTCTTGAGATAAAAATGACATTCGAAAAGTTCATAACGAGATTTATAAAATTCAAGTAGTTTTGCACAATAAAATGTGAAACTTGGAAATCATTTGTATGCTTTTTTTTTTTTA